>QVIK01001139.1:0-10492 GCA_003957845.1 Oidium heveae | reverse complement strand
ATAAATGTCATAATGCTTTTTGCTTCCGATAGTGCTTTTTGATTCCGCACACCCTAAGCGACTAGCGAAGGGTGTGTGAACGCACGGGTATCTCTTTTTAAGAGAGATAAGGCTCACAGATATTTGGAGCATCATCATGTGTAATGTTATATTTATATTTTGTATGTACAAAGTTCAGGAATACCGACAGCGTAGTGAAGAAATCCTCACGCTCAGTACAATGATGTCGAGTGGCATCATGCATAGTAACTTGTTGAGAAATGGAAAGTCATAGGGCGAAGAAGTCATTCTTTGATATCAAGAGTTCTGTTTGTGGATAAATAGAGAGGTTTCTTCACACATCTTTTAGATCTTTACTTCAAGATCTTCTTGTGTATAGATCTAGGTATATCTTTGAATAAAACGCTACTTACGACCCTTACACTTATTTCTCACGAAAATTTCAATTTTCCTCTGTAGATGTATTCGAAGTCCAACATTATTTTTTAATCATTAAAAATTTGGAATTTAGAATTGATATTATTACTGGCTCTTGAGATTATGCAATCATAATTCTTCTAAAACCCTACACCACTATCAAAAATTTATCAAATCCAATCAAATAAGTTTGTATCTGATGTACCTTACAGTACATGTAAGAGCGTATAAATAAAGCGCTCCTTGAGCCAGTACAGAGTCGAATCGAAAAGTCACATGCGTTTATTCCCATTGAGGTGAAGCGTTAACGGATTAGATATTTTTATAGAAATTTATATAGCATGTTTATGAGGATTTCTATTGACTGGAAGATCTTATACAAACTAACCAGGCTAAATTGAAGTAATGCATATTGAACCGACATGGGGTAGAACGGATAGTAGGTACCTGAATTTAGTAAATGAAGTAATGAAACTAACGCGGAGGGGTTTTTTTTTTTTTTTTTTTTTAAATCATCCCTCTATCATCCTTATTATTGAAACACAAAATAGAGCTGTCAAAAGTTGTCTTCAACTTCCGTCAAAAACTACTTAAACTGGTCGTCAAATTTTTCAAGCATTTAATTGCAAATATGTTAGTAAATAACATTTCAGTCTCCCATAGCAACGTGAAAAAACACGCATACTAAGAAGGGATCCGCACAACGGTTATGATTGGTGAAAAGTGGAGTAAGGATATAAAGTAGGGGCGGTCCGCCAATCATAACCTTATTGCCAATAAGGAAAACAGAGATGATGTGGTGGACAGGGGAGTGACGTGGTATAAGTGAAAAACTGACGTGTGGTTAACATTTCCATTTATCATTCGGTATGAATTATTTTTTTCTGAGGGTATATATAGTTCGAGTGCACTTATCAATTATCATAAATTCTCGAATACTCCAACTTATTCTGTTAGCGGGTGTACTCAGCAAAACTAGGAGTGTCCATTAAAACACCTTATTAAGAGCACTGCACTGATAGTGGGGCAGAGTGCCAAACTAATGAGGATACTCCTGAGTATATTCTGGTAGATATAAGCGAGAACTTCTTAATAGTGCAAACGTATAAATAAGCGATATGCACTAATAGGGGGTATGCATAACAGGATTACGTTCAAGATGATATTTATTAGTAGAGTAGTTCTAGAGAAGAGGATATTCACAAGTCTTGGGATTTAATTATATTGAATATATAATTGAAATCTTCAGACACCTTGTGATTTTACAATTTAAATATTTATTCATACAATTTGATATCTAACAACCTCACTAACATCACTGCTGGTGGTTACATGTAGAGCAGGCAACTAATAGGATGAGACTCGAGTCTTAATTGCAATTATGTTTTAATTGCGAGTTCACTGCTAGTAAGATCCGGTTTTACCCTTTTTTAATCCATGTACTAACACTACTCGAACCGTTAAGCAGCGCGTTTATTAGGAACTTTTTAATCGGGGTGTTGTAGATGAATGATTATACAGAGTTTATACCACTATTCTTACAAAAAAATGATGCTTTATGGTATAGCACACAGAAAAAAACAACTTTTTTTACGGAATAGCAAAGATTTATCTGAACTAGGACCTTTAGTAGAGGCTCCACTTCAGCATATTTCCATAGAAATGGAATTGTGAAGCAAAGGAAACGGTAGTTGTCCTGCTCACTTCTCTACAATCTACCATTAATTGTTCCAGTTGAAAAGATATATGGACGAGACCATAGTAAATCCATAAGTCCAACGCTATGAATTTTCAGTGATTCTTTAATGATCTGGATATTAGTCTATGCTTCTCCTAGGTTGACTATAAATAAGATTGGGCAGATCAAACTGTAGCTGCGCGGGCCTGTTATATAATAGCGGTACATTAAGGAGACGGGCTTCACCCACTAGGTTGTAGCTGATCTAGTACCCAGGCGTGCTGAACTAAGGACTAAGACCTTCTGGGTAGAGGCTGAGAGGTTGAGGATCACTCGGGTACGGATCATTGAAGCGCTAGAGATCACATGGGCAAGAAAAATCATTAGCTGAATTGATATCAATAGGCTCTCGTGGCCAGGTGCTTAGTATGACTTCTCCAGCTACAGATAGCCCTCCATGTAAAATATGGATCATCAATGTGACTTTGTTTGCGTGTATCAGCCGTTGGCGTTCATCCCACAAGAAAAGTAACATCTCTATTTTACTAATTACCTTTCGATCTAGCCACAAAGATGCAAGGTTTGTTAATAAAAAAGAAAGAGTAAATATAATAGTGTAACCTAATTTTAGATATATCCCTAAAAAAGGTCCTATGTGTTTAAATGTAAGGTAGGTATAGCCTCTTCGACAGATAAATACGATGGTTCGATGAATTTGTTAGCAGTTTTTCACATAATATAAAGTTTGATTCTCGAGAATCTCATCAAGAATTTTGGACTTATGTAGATATAAATTTATTCATTATGACATCGACTTTTAGAAGTGCACATGTGATTGATTTTTATCATCAATTTGGGTATCCTGAATTGTGAGGTCTTAAACTATATAAAATTTATCTGAACACCATTGGGTTCCAATATTCGGCGTATTGGATTTAAAAAGGTTAGATCTCCCTTAGGTGATATGTCATTCGCCATCTTGTATGATTTATTATTCTTGACAATTTTACCAACCCCCCTCTTTAAAGCTCTAGCCAAAATTTCCTCTAGTTGTCGTCTCTTGGATAGCATCGTTTTATTGTTTTTTACTTGGTGGAATTTTGCCAATGGGCTTTTTGGATAATCCGAATAAAGTTGATTCTAGAACGTCACTAATAGCATCGAATATTTGATTTTCCACAATTAAAATAGATTGTCCTGCATCAATTATCTGAACACAAGTTTTATATGGTATTGAATTTAAGAGTTGGAGAAAGATCTTTCGAATTTGCTGTTGGAATTCTTTCTTCTCATACTTCTCGGTGCCAAATCCAGTCCGCTTTTGTCCTGCATCAGGTGAGACGTCTAGAAAGACAATTGCATCAGGGCATGGAAGGCCATTATCTGAAGCACTGGCCCATTCCTGACTTAAGGATGGATTGTTTTTAGCCATACTGTATGCAATTCCTGACAAGTAATAGCGGTCACAAATTATAGTATAACCTTCCATAAGATTTTCTTCGATCCATTTTCTGAAAATTTTCCTTTTCAGTTTCCTCAGTTTTTTCTTGAGATTAAGTTACATACGCTCTTTCCCATCGGTTTGCCGAGAAAAGTAGATGAATGGCATGATCGTCCATGTCTATGGAGTTTTGAAGGTAATTATTTATCATCAGTCCTATTGAAGTTTGTCGATCTAATCTCAAGGTATTTTAGCAAAGAAAAGAGCTGGCTACCAAATAAAATTACCAGGAAATCTTAGTGTTTTGATATTGTGCCCCAGTAAATATAACTTTTCACATAATTTCTCTACTTGTGTTGTCTTACCGGCTCGATCTAAGCCTTCAATGACAATGAATGCTCCTCTATTAACAGGGCGAGTGGGTTGTTGCCAGGGCCATTGATCTTTAATCGGTGAAGTCATAATTATGAGTTGTGTTGTATTCGCAGACATATTAAACTACAAATTAAAGTATACTTATTAGCGCGATTTACTTCAACGCGTCAATATTCTTGTTTCATTCACTTTTTCTCAAACTGAAATTAAAGTCTAGCAAACCACATATAGCATAATCTGAGAAAAGATGTTGCGCATTCTTTTAGGCTTAGGTTTAGGTTTATGCTCATTCTAGACCCATTAGGATTTGAAAAGACATACATCCCGACATTTTAGAATATGAGTGTTCAATAATATAAAAGATCACCAACGGATGTTACGAATAACGAAGTTGGAAGAAGAGAAAACGTAGTATCAAGATTTTTTTGAAATGGCCGAATCAAAGCTTGTATGGAATCCGGATAATATTAGGGATGTCGCTGAATCGGTGGGGATTTCATCGCTGAACGAGGAGGCTGTCAGGATATTAACACAAGAAGTTGAATACAGGGTTGGTCAGGTAATTGTGGAGGCAATGAGGTTCATGCGTCAGGGAAAACGAACAACTTTGGGGACCCAAGATATCGCACAGGCGCTGAGGGTCCTAGATATTGAACCGCTTTATGGATATGAATCTACAAGGCCACTTAGATTTGGAGAAGCTTCACTAGGTCCAGGACAGCCTCTATTCTATATAGAAGACGAAGAAGTGGACTTCGAGAAACTTATCAATGCGCCGCTACCAAAAGTACCTCGAGATATTACGTTTACTGGTAAGTAGATCACACATATAAATGACTTTAATGTAAGATTATCCTTGACATAAATTAGCACATTGGCTCGCCGTGGAAGGAGTACAGCCATCAATACCGCAAAACCCTTCATCTGCAGAGGCTCGTGCTACAGAATTATTACCCAAAGGACCAAGTGCTAATCCAAGTCTTGCGGCTTTGGCTGGGAATGAAAACGTTACTTTCAAGCCTCTTGTTAAACACGTTGTTTCAAAAGAGTTAATTCTCTACTTTAATAAAGTTAAAACAGCCATTCTGGATGAAAGTTCGGAGCAAGAAGTTCTTATGTTGAGAAAGGCAGCTTTTGAAAGCGTCCGTTCAGATCCAGGCCTTCATCAGTTAGTCCCATACTTTGTTCAGTTTATCTCAGAGAAAGTAACTCATTCTCTTAATAATATATTTGTTCTTCAACAAATGATAGAATTGGTACAAGCAATGATCGACAGCAAATCTTTGTACATAGACCCCTATGCAACATCATTGGCACCTCCAGTTCTTACCTGTCTGGTTGGTCGTACTATTGGTGGCACAGTAGTGGATGGGACCAAGGCACAGTTTCAGTTGCGTGATACTGCTGCTTCATTGATAGGACAAATTGCCAAAAAGTTTTCTAAGTCCAGTACTGAATTGCGAGCTCGCCTTGCAAGAACTTGTGTCAAAGTGTTTTTAGACCCTATAAGGACCTTAGGTGAGCTTTATGGTGCTATTAATGGTATTACTAGTGTTGGAGGTCCCTCAGCAATTGCAACGCTTGTTCTTCCAAATCTTAAAGCATGGGAGTATATCTTGATCAAGGCACAGAATGAACGTGGACCAGATGATAATTCAATAAAAATGCTTTTAGCTGCTATAATAAAAGCAGTAACAACTCTTACGGATGACTCTTCTCCTTTCGCCCATGGCATAAGCGATAACAGTAGCGAAGAAGATGAGGTCAAAGAATATCTAGGAACAATTATTGGTAATCACATAGTATCTTTGGAATGTCCGAAACTAATTAGAGCGATTTTGAATTCTAAGGAAAAAAATTAAAATTCATATTAATTAAAAATGAAAACAAGACAGAGAATGAGTGAGAGATTGCCTCATAAACCAGTTTTAATGTCTCTTCAAGTGATATTGAATTTTTTCTAATCGGTCACCATTTTTATAATGCTAATTGGTTGATAAAGACGAATGGTGCAGTTGGATCTTTTGAGTGGAATTTGCTCATCTTACACCTCAAAAACATATGGATGATTCAATACACTTCGAAATACATCTTACGTGAGGCTTCAACCTAGTTTGAGATACATGTATGTCTTCAACAACTATGGTTGTGTGGAAGAACAGTACCCATACTTGAAATCTTTGTCGGGAGACTTTGATTGTAATTGTATCCAAATCGCTATTTTCGGTTGATGAATAGTCCTAGACTATTTTTATTTTTCGATCATGAAAAGATGCCCCGTTTTATTTTGGAGTTTCAAACCATTATACTCTTCCATACCTCTCTCGAACTATATCCAAATGAATATTCCTGTCACACAAGGCGTTTATCATCATAGTCGCCATCCTCTATTTTACATAGCTATGTACAAATCAATCCAAACGGCAAAATGAGCTATTTCTGCCATTGAATACTGAATAGGTTATAATACTCCAATATCGCATGTCAACCTGGCCTGCTTATTGATTATAAATATGTCATATATATCCAAACAAGTATCCCTTTTTTTATTTACATAAATATTCACACTGCACTAGCTCGTCTCCAAAATTTCCACAATAGTTTAGGCTAGATTATATAAATATAAAAACAATTCGGATGCATATCATCATCAACTGTATACGTTGTAAGAAACTTTTTTTTTTTTTGCAGGTGAAGTAGTACAGCAGCCATAGGCGTCATAGAATTAAGAGTTTCTTGTCGAAACCTTGTCTAGACATTGCTGATGTTACTTTTACAATGAACAAAAGTGGGAAACTTAAGCTGTAAAATGACCATAGACTGTGCTGACGTAACACCAGTCCTAACATAAATACGAATCTCATTCAAAAATTTACCATCACAATCATGTCAACGGTGATCGGCCATTCCAAAATCAGGCCCATGGTTATGTTAATTTGGTTGTTTAGAACTCGAATATTTGGTTGACCATGGGCCTTCCAAATTTTTGTCAGTGGTCAGCAACTAGCCAAATTCCCATTCGACAATTTGTCTTGTGTGGGAAGAGTTCTTCCTCACTCTATTCTCTTCCATAATTTTGTGCTTATTCTGGGTCTTCCCAGCTCTACCACACCCTGAAAATCTACGCACTATTTTTTGAGTAGAAGCTTTTAGTTTGTTTCACAACAAAATCGAAGCCTTGCTCTTTTTTTTTCCCAGGCTCGAATTGCAACTTGATTTGATTTATAGGTTGGAGAAGAAACCAACGGTAGGGGCAAAAATGACTCGGTTAATCTTGGGACGTTGTTGTTAATTTTGGCATCATCTTCATCAAAAATTGAAGTCTCGCTATTATTATCCCTGATATTATTAGTAAAAAAATCAAGCCTATTTTTAGGGGGGGTGGGGGGGTTCACTCTTACTAGTCAGTATCATTTATTGAGTTATTATTTTCCCTCAAATCAAGTACAGACTTGGAATGTTATGGGGCTCTATATAAAATGTTGGTATTGCTGGATGCTGGAGAATTGAAAATACTTTATATTGTAAATAATTTAGGAGAGAAATTGTCATAGACTTGTAGATTAAGAGTAAAGATTACAGTAGATTTTATTGAAAGGTTTATTATCAGTTTACGAATCTTAGATGTGTTTCTCAATTATTTACATCAACCCTCAGTTGCCTAGGATGCGTTCCTGTTTATTCGCAACATTGTGCGTTACTAGAGCAACATGGCACACAAGCTTATGAAATTTTGCATAATAAACCATAGTGGCGCAAGCACATAGACCAAGCATAAGCCCTGTACAAAGTCCTAACGCACTGACCAGTGCTAGTTCGCAGTCAAATGTGTGCTGGTCCTGAAAAATACTGTTATCGATAAGCTAGCTCCCTATAAATGAGGTTGTAAGTCTACAATGTATTTCATCATGTACATAGGGTAGTGGATGTGCATATTTCTTCGTTATCTTATTTAATTCTCTGTAATCTACACACACTTGCCAATTTATTTGATTACTGGTTAATGTTAATTTTTTAGGGATTAATAATAAAGGTGATGCCCACGGCCCAGAGCTTTTTTTTTTGAATTAAAATACCATCGGGAGCTTTACAAAAGTTTCGTATAGCATCTTGTTGAGCAGGACTATACCTTCGGGGAGGAAGTCTGATTGTAGCATGATTTTCCGTTGGTATGTTAGGGCGAATTTTGGAAAGTTTATCTGTATATCTGAGAGAACGATCAAATAATTGTGGGAATTTTTTATTATATTCTGAATAAAAAGAGTGATATTTGGCAGGAGTTAATAGATGCCAAGTTATATTTGATGAAACGAATGACATTTGATTGATTTCATGTAAGGAGAAAACCTTTGAGTGCCGATGAATTATCGGCATTTCTGCTATTCCTCGCAATTGGATTGAGCCATCATCTTTACAATGTATTCCTAATACATGGAACAAAGTTCGGCCTAAAGCTAGATCTGCTGGAAATGTTCCGTCGTGTGAGGCTGCGAAGAGGTAATATTACATTCAACTAACTAAAAGTTTAAGATGCAGGAGAAGACCTGATTCTGTTCAAGGTTGATATTTAACAAATACAAACGCGTAGATCACTAGTTACGCGAAATTACAAACCGGTAATATCACGTGACAATGGTTATGACCAAATCACGAACTGGCTTCTCCATGTGTCAGTTTCCCACGGGCTTATCTAGTGGGATTGCGCCGAGTTGTTACCTTCTCAGGTTCAGGACGTCTTGGGGGCCTGACACTACCCCCCCTTATAGGAGCGTAAGTATATTGGGATTTGCAAGATTCTTTGTGAGATTTAGTCCAATTAATTAAATTTTCGGGAGGGGGAGGTTTTTTAGAAACTAAAGAAGTCAGTCCATGGTTGCCACTGAAGTGACTCATTCCATTCGTTCCATGAACCAGCGTAAGTGGCTTTATATTGGACACCCCAGCGACGAGTTTCACAAAAATCTACGATTTCAGTAACTTCATACTCATCATGATGAGGTTATAAGTGCACGTAGTATATTTAAAAAATAGTAAAATATTGATCAAGTTAGAGGTTGTCTCTTGGCTCCGAACTTCAACTTAATCGTGTAGAGCTTGACACTAAAGTGTAACTTAACTTTCATTCTGTGGACTATTCTATCTCTTTTATTATTTCCTACAACATTGGTTGTCAATAGTAGTCTTCTAAAACTCCGAAAAGTAATCGCTATGTTTTGAATTAGAACCCAACTTATGCATACTTCCGTAATTACATAACTCATGTAAGATTCCGTGATTGCTACTCTGTCATATTTTAGGATTCACTTCAGAATCCTCATCACTCCCCCTCTCCCCTTTGAGCTGTCCACAACTCAAGGTCCACTTCCTATAGGGATGCAGCGACTTTCAGTTGATCTCGATCTTGATTAAGCATTCTTTGACTACCATACCACAGACTTTGAGCAGGATGACCTTCTCTAACATATGCTGGAAACAAATTGGTTCCATTGTAATGGTTTGCCAGTTTATATCCTTCGGGTGAAACCAAAGAATAAGTATTGTTTTTGTGACAAGCCGAAATCGCCCATGGACTATCATAGAACGGCTCAAATTTGTGTCTTCATTGACGCACTCTTAGAACCCAGTCCCCTGGTGCATATATACGCATCAGTGCTTTCTTTTCTTGGATGTATGCACGGGTTTTATCCCGAATGGCTTTCATACTCGAGGTCTAGTTGCTTGCGATGGGTGCTGCGTGAGATTTTACTAATTCTCTAGCCCAGTCCGATTCTTATTGTATTGTAGCCTCTCAAGAATATTCTGGATAGGCTGACTCTTCTTCTGGCGGTTGAGTGCCAAGAGAAGGAAATAAGGACTGTAACCACTAGGTGCTATACGTCTGTTATATGTAGTTCCTGCATGGGATAGTGCGTAGTTGAAAGAAACTTGAGGATTATCGAGGAGAGTACGAACTAAAATTGCTTTGTGGTCTCATTGGAGTTGTGTGAGTGACTTTGATACCATACCGATTGTAAAATTGTTGTGCTTCGGCTCCACTGAAGCAGCCCGCATTATCACTTATCAATTGTTTTGGCGCACCGAAGTTGTGGATGATATACAAGAGAAGCGGTACTGTATTTTTAAAATCGGCAGAACTCACCAATCGAGATTCTAGCCAGCCGGTAGCATATTCAATAGCATGTAGTAGAATCTGAGGTCCGACCTTAGTATGGTCTATGCCCCAGCGTGTTAGAGGTGGTGCAGGTTGTATAGGTGTGAGGTTTCCAAGCGTTGGATCAGGCGGTTTCATAAGTTGGCATGAGCGACAGTTTTGAATAACCTCGTAAGCTGCTAGCTTAAATTCTGGATGCCAAAAACGGCGACTAGCTTCACGCATTGTTGTGCCGATAGAGGCATGACCTTGGTCTTCATGGATTTTTTTCATTGAATCTAGGAGGTTATTATATTCCAGTACTGGTAGTATCATGGCCGCTTCTTCTTCTGTCCCAGAATCACCTATTGTCTTCATCCTCCTTGACTTAACTAAATGAAGTTTTTCTTTGTAGATCGTAAATGTTTTTCTTGCCCAGTGTGGTGTGATC
>QVIK01001138.1:0-10549 GCA_003957845.1 Oidium heveae | reverse complement strand
TATGATGAAGTGTGTTGGGGAATATCTGGGTATTTATATGGAGCAACTGGCTCTTTTTGCTTGGAAATATCCAAGTTCTGATAGTAGTCTTTACAATTTTGTTTTTCTTCTAATTGCTGAGGCAGTTGTTGATATTGTTGGCTAGTAGAGGGTGAAACTTGAGATTTTGTCAAAAGAAATTCGGTCGGATTTGATTTACTCTTTTGTATTTGGGGAGCAAATAACGAAGTCCTCATAGGCTCTGTTGTCTGTATTTGGCTCATATTTGGCATCATTGATGCTAGTAGTTGAGCAGAGGGTGAGGCTTTTGGAAGACAAGTACCGGACTGAAATGATAAAGTGCGGTCGGAACGATATTCGGGATGATAACGTGAGTTAAATGGCTCGTTCTTGTTAAGTACTTCAGCTATTTCATCATCTGTCCATTTGTGTTGTGCTTCTTCAATGGCTGTTTTTGCTAGTTCTCCGGCTATTGAAACTCGTTGCTTCTTGTAAACAAAAACACCATTCTCACGTAAGAAGTCACGCAAGTCTGAAATGGCAATTTTTGCTGCTGTTTCGAACAATTCTTTTGTCCAGTTTCCGAATTGGTCAACATAAGCGTCCCACAGCTTCTCATCTCGATGGTTTCGTCGTTTCTGTTGCTGTATGAACTGAGCAATACAGCCGTTAACGTTCAATTCGGTTATTTGTTCTTTAATTTCAATATCAAATTTATAGCCAGGTCTATGATGTTCATAGTCGTAATCTGGTTTATAAATATCGGTTAAAGATAATGATACCACAGACATATTTGCAGTTGGCGATGCTTCTCAGAAGCTCGTTTGATATATAGCAATACGTTTTGGGTGAAGGTTTCAAATTCTTAAAATTTAATTACTAATGCGCACAAATGTGACTAGGCCTCAATAATTCGAGTATTCTCTAATTCAATAAATGCAGTGTCTTCGACAAATGTCGTAAGGAGTGACTTCAAGTATTGACTATTTGTTAATACCTAGCTTATCTGTGTCTCCAATGTAAGAGACACTGATCAGTGTTGGTACGGTAAGTTAGACGCGCGTTAAGAAATAAGACAGTGCAATAATAAACAGTAATCAAAAATAAATATGTTTCTATCTTATCCTTTTTTTTCTGTATCATGAGACTATTTACATATTCAGAGACGCGGTCGCGTTTGCATGCATAGATGCCTGAGGCATTAATTATAGTACTATAAAGTTGGCTTTATCCCGATACTATGTGTCGCCATTGGTTCTTCATCCATTTCGATTAACAGGTCCCCATTTAGTGACTCTTCAAACTCATTATCAAATTGAATATCTGATAGAAGCCGAAAGTTTTTAGTTTAGTCAGATAAATGATCATTTGTGTAGGAAGTGTGGTAGTCGTGTTCCATACTCACCCTCAGGGTTCGACTGTGAAAATACTTTTGTTAACGGAGGTTGTTATGACATTTAAGCTGTTCCATAGTGCTCCTATCTCATGCCCTACTGGATGGAACACGGTCAAAGACCGATTTATCTTGAACACTGTGAAATGAGCTACTAAGAAATTTGGTATCATTTTTACGTCTTCTGAATCGAAAGCCACTACTACACCAGATAAGCATAGCTCGATGGTTAAAAGCTTCGTCTAAGTTGGCTTTGTCATACGAGCCATCTTTTAAACTTTTTGGTAGTGATCCAAATACAACAGGTAATAGGTCCATGCCAAACGTTTAATCGACAGGAAGCTGATTTGGTTGAGACTACATCAATTTGCAATTAACTTATTTCAGAAATCATCTAAGCTAGATTGATATCATACAGGTCGATTACAGTTTCTAATCTTGAATAAAAGTTCATCCCAAGAATCTAAAGATGGTTGCTTTCGCATTTTATGATGCCTAAAGTATTTTTTTACACCTTTCCATGATTTAAAATGTAGAAATCCTCTAATTGCCGCGAAGATTGACAGGTTGAACATACTTTTGTGGGCTCCAAGCTTCATAAGACATTATTATTATTATTATTATTATTATTATTATTATTATTATTATTATTATTATTATTATTATTATTATTATTATTATTATTATTATTATTAAATTCCGATTTACATCTAATCTTAAGTTATAGATATAAGCAGATTGGCTGAGATGTTGGGCTTTAAAGTGGTGATGATGATGAAATTTTGGTGTTTTGGGGAGGTTATTTAATTAATAATCGGCAGGGGGAACTACAAGACCTGAAGAAACTTCCTGGTTGAAGCAAATGCTTGAGGTTAAAAAGTCAAGCCTGACCCTGCCTATTATTAAATAGGCAATTGTTGCTGTAGAGATGCAACAATTCCATAATTGCTGCTCATAAGCGACTGGAGCGAGATTAGCCAGGATCCCAATGGAAAAACCCCAATTATTCCATGGAAAAAATTGCGAATAGTATTCACCTGGTCTTCGTTTGTGTGTCAAATCACAGATGTCCATGCAGTTCTGTGTTCAACATCGCCCAAGCCGCGCAAAATATTTTATAGCAAATTAACGAGGCCATCTACTTCTCACTCATAGCATTCTGGCATGATATGATCTGTATGTATTTGAAAATAAAAATAAACATATACTGGCTGGCTGGCTGGCTGGCTGCTGTAAATCCCACAACTAGTCCCCAATAAGAGATTAGTAGGGATTATTACTAGGGTTTTCATTGGCTTATTGAGTAGTCTAATGCTGCGTTGGGGGAGGGGGGGTCTAGGGTCCTAGTCCTAGTCCTAGTCCTAGAGCCAGTCATGTAACAATTCTATTTATATGTGTCAAGTTGGTAAAATTCTGATGGGGGGGAGGGATTCACACTGTGCAGATAAGTATTGTAAGAGCTGCATGGAAATTTAAGCCAATTTCTTAAACTTGAGCTAGTTGGGATATAGACTAGTTTGGAAATTAACCCTGAAGCGAGGCCATTGCCTCACTCACTCACTCACTCACTCACTATTCACTATTCACTATTCACTTGCCCCTCCCCCCCCCCCCCAACTAAATAATCCCAGTTGATGATTGAAAATTGATCAAGTGGAAAGTCTAGAGGAAGAAATGCGCGTCATACTAACAGCGATACGCGCTGGTTTATTTAGCTCTAATTGAATTCTCATAGGACCCACTTCTGACCCGTTTTTATACGGTAAATAGATGCCTAGCTTGGTATGCAATGCGGCTGGCTGGCTGCCAGGGGAAGGGATATTTAATTATCTCGGGGCTTGCTGAGCCTGTGCCAGCTCTCTGGGGCTAAACGAATCAGGCAGTCAATTCATCTCACACCGTATTTGCCAGACGTTTCAATTTTGGCGTGTAAATTGACTATTGTAGGCTTTGATTACAATACCTACTTTGAAATGGATGCATGCCCTGCATCGTTGGATGAAGAACAAAACTCCACATTTGTCTGATACTACAGCTTAGCCGCAGACGCAGAGCTCTGGGTGCCTGCTGCCTACGCCTGCTGCCAGATCGGATATCAATGTTTCATCATCTTCGCAGCATGGAGCAAATAGCTTTGGAGTAGCATCAGAGTCTGATGTGATTTAGAGAGAGGAAACACACAAGATATGGATTGGCGACTAATGAAGATGGCTGAGAAAGACCTGAGGCACGTATGACGGAGCTACTTGGAATGTCAGAATTGCATAAACTTTCCCTCCACACGAAAAAGTGGGACTGTTCAAGAATAAACATCACCCTAGTCGCGCTGGCTGCGTAGGCGAGGCGGGTTATGACATAGCCAGAAGTAAAAAACTCCATGTGGCCCTTATCCCCAGATCCATCCAGTCAATTGGATGTCATTTTTTTGTATAACTACAACTTTTTTTATATTTTCTTTCATTCATTTTCTCAAACAACAACTGAATCGTTTCGATTTCTGCTGGTGCTACCTGGTCTATCACTGCCCATGCAAAAGTGTCGCACCTCTTCCCGCTTTACCGAACTGCATTGCACGAGATACAAGGTTGTGTAGTGAGTGAGTGAGTGAGTGAGTGAGTGAGTGAGTGAGTGAGTGAGTGAGTGAGTGAGTGAGTGCAAGCAATTAATTAATTAGCTGAATACATTATGATCTGTATCCACCCCTCCGTCATTATTATCTCTTATTTTTATTCATGAAATAAGTTTCTGAATTCCATACTGTTAATTCCTTAGTACCAGAAACAAACACCTACCAACAGAAAAGACTGTTTAATAATTCCAGATATACACAGAAAGCATCCGAGAAATCATTCGCTTTTCTTACAATCCTTTATTGACTACTTTTTGTTGTAGTTGTGATATTAAAGAAAACAAAAAACTATGGGTTACTCATTAGAATCATCTCGTCCATTGATAGCATCAAGCGTGGGTCCTCTCATTAAGTGAGAGTTTAAACTTGAAACTAACTACTGCTTAGGCATATTCTCAGCGTAACTCAGCACACATGGGCTATTACAACGCCTCCGCTGGTCTTGCACCCACTCCCAGTCTCACCAGTCTTGATTCTGCACATCAGGAGTTCTACGAAATCGAAGCTTTCATGCAAAAACTAGAAAATAAGAAGTTGACGACCCAGCGATTTATCGCAACCCAAGAAAAAGTCGAATTCTTGAGTAAATTAGCCTTCAGTGCTAAGCTAGAGCGTGCTTTAGAACGCCGCTTAATAGGACAAGATGCCGTGATGCGGGACCGACCTCTACAAGCACAAAAGGAGAAAAACGAAAAAATAGTTTCGGTGGCATAATTATTCGAGAGTGCTGATAGTTTGAATAACTCGAATAGACTGGGCAATATGGGATAGTTGTGAACTTTGACGGGAATTACTTCAAATGATATTCGGGGTGGGGCGTTACCAGGTCAACTATTTATGGCCTTGCAGTATTTGAAATATGCTTGAGGCATTTATTTTCTAATGTATTATGTGGATTGGTTTATAGGGGGAGTTAAGTTGACTATATATATCGTTTCTGAGTAGAATTTAACATATTGAATGCAGAGGATACCCAATAATTATTAAAGTCTTTTTACCGTTCCTGCTAGGGATAACAGTAGAGGAAATCGATGCACTGGCGCTGAACATCACTCATGTCACGGCCCCCCGTCCTGAATTTTCGGAATGATCACCGTTTGGCCTCACACAAAGTTTTCCCATCCGTGTTATCAAGCGCGTCTGATATTAGAATTTATCTTGTTTCCGAGAACTAAAACTCCATTTTTAAAAGTGCAACAAACATTGATTTAATAGATTGCAAGCAATGAAGTTCTTATAGCTTCTAATCAAAACTTTCTATAATAGAGCAAAAGGAGAGCCTGAGAGAGTTTGAACAATTGTCAGAGCTCTTGAGTAGCGCGCAAAACACAAAAGAAAGGGTAAAGATTAATATTTCCAGCCTATAATATGAGGCATAAAGGAGCGAGCTAGTTATCTTATCGCCAAAAGAACCCTGATCATTTCCCACCATTCGGGGCTATCCATTGAGTTTTTTTGAAGATGTCAACTACATCACCGGCCTGTGCAGCCATAACTTGATTGGCTTGGATTTAATTCCAACCAGTCAGTTTATAGAAGGCATGAGCAAGTGATGTAACAGCGACACCCGAAGATCAAGGGCCTAGAGCCCTACCGCCTGCTTACACTGCTGCCGAACAGCTAAACCCCTTAAACCCCTTAATGTTCGGCATAAGTTTGACAGGGTATTTTCTCTTTCTTCTAATTGTGCTGCATTCAAAGCTTGCATAAAGTTCAAGGTGAAAGAAAATGGACTCGACGTAGAGAAACGACTAAACTCATTGACGAATCAGTAGTTGAAAACGAGGCATTGGATGGATGGTATGGAGGTGTTTGCAGAAGTTTTAGGGGGAGGGCTAACTTGAATCGCAGCTAGTTGGAAGGACTCTTTGCTTAGTAAAGTGTTATATACAGAGTTAGAGTGAATCAAGTTACTGTGGAAGATGTTTCAAGGAAGCGGATAAATTGTCTTTAGAAGATATCGGAGGCAGTAGCTGGTGCCACTGAGCAAATGATGTAGAGGAGGAGGAGCGGAAGGAAAAAAAAAAAAAAAAAAAAATTATAGAGCATCGTGTGCTTAGCTACATGGCTTTTATGATCAGTGTAATCAAAAAGGCCATTTTCTAGTTCAATATGTTCGTCACTGTGAAGACTACTTTATCATGGGAAATGTTATTTGCCCCCCATTTTGCGTTCTGGACCTTTTAGAGTTATTAATTGGTGCGTATCAGTTTTCAGCCAACTACTATTATTTATATTTATGGAATCACTCAAGTGACATCCCCTGAGAAACATCCCAGTCTATTTAATCCTTGTAATTTCTGCATAATTTAGTACAACACCACATAAAATTCATAATATTCAAGTCCAAGAAAAGGCGCGAGATTAATTACTCTGGAAAATGAAGGGGTATAAATTTGGTGCACGTAATAAGCCCCTTTTTTTACAACTCATGTATCATTCCTGTTTTATCCGCCTGCCGCCACATGCCACATTCTTAATTACCAGAATTCCAAAAATCATCATCGTCTCAATCTCTATTATATTTACTCTAATCGCCTTGAAACTTTACCTAAAAGATATTAGTATTTTTGGATATATGTTTGTATATTATCACACTGCCCTGGATTGAAACTAGCTAATCCATCCTTTTTTTTTTTTAATTTTTTATTTTTTAATTTTTTAATTTTTTAATTTTTTAATTTTTTAATTTTTTAATTTTTTAATTTTTTAATTTTTTAATTTTTTAATTTTTTAATTTTTTAATTTTTTAATTTTTTAATTTTTTAATTTTTTAATTTTTTAATTTTTTAATTTTTTAATTTTTTAATTTTTTAATTTTTTAATTTTTTAATTTTTTAATTTTTTAATTTTTAATTTTTTTTTTTTTGCGCTTTGACATACGTGACCGTGACAATTTAGCGATGGGAAGAGGGTAAAACGGGAATGATATATGAGTTATAAAAAAAAGGGGCTTATTACGTGCACGAAATTTGTGCACCTTCATTTTCCGGAGTAATTAACCTCGCGCCAAGATAAGATATCTGGTATAAACCCTGCTATGAGATCTACGAAGAACATATACTATATATACACTAAGTCCAAGTACCTACTATCCGTCCTACCCTATGTCGGCCAACGTGCATTAGTTCAATTATTTTGGTTAGTTTGTCTTAGATCTTCAAACCAATAGAAGTCCACAAAAATATTCTATATAAATTTCAGAGGGTTATTTTATAAAATATCAAATTCATTAACGCTTTACCCAATTAGGAATCAACTCAAGTGACTTCCCAATTCGAACTTCAAAAACCTGAGCTGAATCTCATCCTGACCCCTCGCCGACCAGCGCTTTAGATTTCAAGAACAATAACACAAAATTTAACAATCCTAACATTAAATTGAAACCGTCCAATACAAACCAACCAGCTATTTTTTCAATAATTGCTACCTCCTTATTCTCAATATCCTATCGTTTTTTATGTTATCAAAATGCTAAAATTTTTGAGTACTTTATTTTTTAAATGTGAGTCTTTGTTAAATTTATTTTTCTCAACTTTCATATTTAACTTACCTAATCTCTCAACTAAAAAACGTGACTGACTTTTAAAAGTTCTTACCAGAAATGAATTAACTTATCCTGAATAGGCATTCAAATAGTCTCGAGGAAATCTTCTGCAAGTTGGCAGTTAGTTCTAATAATAATATTTTACATAAATTTAAATAGAAATTTGAAAAGGTTTAATGCAATTCTTACTTATCTAAGCGAGACGTGACAGTTCGAATATCTTCCCCCCTCTCTCTCTGTTTCTCTCTCTACATAGAAAAAATATTTTTCAATTATTAAACAGTACATCTAAGTGCCAGTGAATGAAATGCCTCTGGAGCCAGTTCAGAATCAAATAGGAAAGTAACATGCATTGATTCCCAACTGGGTAAAGCGCTGATGGATGGAGATTACGTATTACTAGGGAAGTTCAGCAGCTGAATTTATATAACCACC
Organism: Oidium heveae; assembly: GCA_003957845.1. Taxonomy (NCBI): domain Eukaryota; kingdom Fungi; phylum Ascomycota; class Leotiomycetes; order Helotiales; family Erysiphaceae; genus Oidium; species Oidium heveae. The sequence continues at coordinate 2,545 of QVIK01001138.1, read as the reverse complement.
CCTCTGGATTCTAAAACATTCTTTAAATGTGGAGAGCATAGTTCAAATTAGGCTAGTAACAAAAACTAATGCACATTGGCCGACATAGGGTAGGACGGATAGTAGGTACTTGGACTTATGTCTAGGATATTCGAAGCAACCTATATGTGAGATCGCTTCAGGGGTATATCCCTGAATATACATGTTCAGGCCTTAGGTTCCAGGCATAGATTCGCACCAGAAATCTTTCATTTCCCCGTACTTTGGCGATGCAAAGATCGCTACCTGAGTATAATCAATTACTCCTAATTATTACTTGACTGACAGAATACCTAATTCTTAGATTATTTCAACAAAAAGTAAGCTCTTTCAAAACTGTAATCGTAAAATCCGCTAAAAGGTGCTGAATAGATGAATCCTTCAACTCGTCGCCCACCTCTAACTAGAGACTAAATCCTCCAGGGGATTTTAGACTCCACATGAAGATCTAAGTTAATTATTACTGAAAATATAAAAGATCAAAACTCTAAATGACTCAGGGCATGAAGTGTAGAGAAATTGCCCAGCAGCTGAATCTGGCTATTTATCAAGTTGGCCACGCCGTTCCGACCCAAGATAACCAACCCAAAAAACGACCTGGTCCCTAAGGTAAACTATCAGAGACGCATGTCGATGAGTTGGAGGAATTTATTTGTTCCTCTCGTAGCAGCCGCTAGATGACTTATCTAAAAATAGCTGCAGATCCCTTTAAGCATTGGGGCGCATGCGAGTCTCTGATACAGAGGGCCCTCAAGAGGAGAGAATATTCACGCTGTAGAGCTGAGGCAAAGCCTCGGTTTTCTGAAAGAACTAAAAAAGCTCGGAAAGAGTGGGCTGAAGCTCACCTTGATTGGACGATTGAAGAATGGATGTCCATTCTCTGGACTGATTAAATTTGGGTAACTGATGGCCAGTGTTCAGGTACTTTTGTTACACGAAAAGTTTGTCTAATCATTTTCTTATTTTACTGTGTACATGGCTAATCATAGAATTAAGCCTGGTGAAAGGTATGATGAGACCTGCGTGGTGGACGCCTTCATGAAGCGACTTGGCTGGATGTTTTGGGAAAGCTTTGCCGGATTCGAAATAGGAACAGCATTATTTTGGGAGAAAGAATGGGGATCAATTAATTCTGAGCGTTACTGCCAGAAGATTCTCTCCCTCATTGATGGCATGGTCCGCTTAAGACCATATCTTTCTATAATGCAAGATAACGCCCCATCACATTCCTCAGACTACATAATGGAAGAATTTCAACAGAGGAATTTATCACCTATTAAATGGCCCCCATGCTCTCCGGATCTAAACCCAATAGAATCAGTTTGGAATAGAATGAAGTATTTCATTCATTTCAACTATTCTGATTTAGAGCATGGAAAGCAGAGGACATACGATTAGCTACGTGTGATTGTGAAGGAGGCATGGGATAGTGTGACGTCCAAAGACCTTATGAGTCTTATTCGAACCATGCCAGAAAGATGTCGGGCTGTTAAGGATGCTGACGGTGGACGTACTAGATTCTAGTCATCTTAAGTTGTGTATTTTATTGATATAGAAAATTCGCTTAATGTTACAAATCAGGCTTAGAGCCTATAATAGAAATAAAAATAGACTTGTGCTTCGAATTTGCTGGCCAATTTTTGCCATATAAATTTTAGAGTTCCACGAGGAGATCATGAATGAATCAGGCTAGACTGAAAAATTTTCACACCTTAAATCCATGTCTTATTTCATGCGGTGCTTCGAATATTATAGACATAATGTAGTATCGAGTATGCACTGTGGAGACTCACTTGAGATTTGTGTAGCATTATACCTCTACTATTAATTGTACCGTTTATTAAAGTCATCAAATTGAATAAGTTTAAATCGCCTTGAAAAATTTCTAAATCGAAGCAACCTAAACTCTTTTAGGCTTAGGTCGACACTAGGTAGAAGTAACTGGCTTTAAGCAATTAATTACAGGGATCTGGTATAATTTGATATTCACTTTTACCAAATCTAGTGAAAAAATAAAATAAATAAATAAATAAACAAACCAATTAATAAGTTAATAAATAAACCCCCTCTTTTATTTATTTATTTATTTTTTTTTCGTTAAAGACCGCGTATTTCTCGCGAGAAAAACTTACAGGTTCACCTTCACTAATTTTCACTCCCTATTGTAACATTACATAAAGAGGAATTTGGGATTTGACTAGATTTTATTTCTTAAACTGGTAGAGTTGATAGTACCAGCTGTAATTAGAAAAAATGAAGAATGGCTAATTCCAAGAGTAGAAGCTGCTAGAAGCTAGGTAGTGAAGAAGGACGGACGTATTCTTGACGATGGTCAGCGGCTATATTTTCCCATGCTAAATGGTTTTGGACATCACGACGAAAAAAAAAAAAAAAAACAGTACCTTGATCTTGATCTTGAAATGTTGGAGACAGAAAATAGTCAAGACATTAACGTTCGAAAGTAGATAGTATTCTATCTGCTTGTCTAATCCCTCTCCTACGGCCCCCATGCCTTGCTTTCTTTATT
>QVIK01001137.1:0-10622 GCA_003957845.1 Oidium heveae | reverse complement strand
TTTGGATCTTTAGATCAAATATATTCGTATATAGCTTATTAAATAAAACATTTCTTATTAATTCATTAAATCCCTAACAACCAGTGCATAGGCCCGATATTGATCACCATATTAGCTTGGAGAAAGATATCAATGGTGCGGTTAAACCTGTTCCATGGTGTGCTATATACACTAATTCACGAGACGAATTGCTAGTCCTTTGAAAATATTAACCGAGTTGCTAGAGAAGAATTTTATACGTGTTAGTAAGTCTTCTGCTGGCGCTCCAGTATTGTTTGTAAAGAAGCTTGGAGGAGGATTGCGTTTCTTCGTAGACTACCGTGCTTTAAATGCCATTACGAAAAAAGACAGATACCCACTACCATTGATCAAGGAAACTTTGAGAGCTCTTAGTCAAGCTAAATATTTAACGAAGCTGGACGTCAGCCAAGCATTTCATCAAATCTGTATGGCAGAAGGAGAAGAATAATTGAATTTCGGACGCGATATGGCTTATATGAATGGAATGTTGTTCCATTTGGACTTACAGGGGCGCCAGCCACATTTCAAAGATATATAAACTGGCTACTGCGGGACTATTTAGATGATTTCTGCACGGCATATATTGACGATATTCTAATATTCTCTTCTGGTTCAAAATATGAGCATCGGCAAAAAGTTAAGAAAGTACTCACGGAACTCAGAGATGGCAATCTTACCCTTGATATATCAAAATGCGAATTTGAAGTTAAAACGACAAAATATTTGGGCTACATAATTGATGTCGAGCAGGGTATACGCATGGATCCGGAGAAGGTAAAGGCAATTCGGCAATGGGAAACACCAAAAAAAGTGAAGGGTGTTCGTGCCTTTTTGGGGTTTGCGAATTTTTATCGTACATTTATCAAAGACTACTCTGATCTCGCATTACCGCTTACACGCCTCACTCAAAAAGATGTACCTTTTGTTTTCGATGAAAAGTGCCAGAAAGCATTCGAACATCTGAAAGAATTATTTGTCAAAGAACCTATTTTAGCGAGTTTTGATCCTGATAAACGAACNTTCGTGCCTTTTTGGGGTTTGCGAATTTTTATCGTACATTTATCAAAGACTACTCTGATCTCGCATTACCGCTTACACGCCTCACTCAAAAAGATGTACCTTTTGTTTTCGATGAAAAGTGCCAGAAAGCATTCGAACATCTGAAAGAATTATTTGTCAAAGAACCTATTTTAGCGAGTTTTGATCCTGATAAACGAACTGTCCTAGAGCCTGATGCATCAAAATGGGCAGTAGGAGATGTACTATCCTAATATGACGAAAAAGGGATTTTACGGCCTGTTGCGTATTTCTCAATAAAGAACTTACCAGCCGAATGTAATTATCCAATACATGACAAAGAATTGCTCGCTGTTATACGCTGTTTAGATGAATGGGATGCTGAATTGCGCAGTATAAAAGATCCGTTTTTAATATTAACCGATCATCGCAATTTAGAATATTTCATGCAAACACGACAGCTTAATGAAAGACAAATGCGATGGGCACAAAAATTATCGCGCTACAATTATCAATTAAATTATCGCCCAGGTAACCAAGCAGTAATACCAGATACACTCTCGAGGAGAGAACAAGATGTACCGGACCACGGTGATGATAGATTACAACAAGCAATGATGAAGTTGTTACCAAATTGGAATGAAACTGTACAATCATGTCCAATGAGAATTAAAAAAAAAGTGTCACCTTTTCAAGACGACGAATTAACTCAGCTGTGGAATCGTGCCCTAGAAGAAGATGAGTCATACGCAGAAATCAAGAAAACTGTTCAGTCCCCAGCCATTCAATGGCCAGTAACGCTTAAAATTAGAGGTGTAGAGTTAAGTCAGTACACAGTCAATGACCAGGGGGTCGTACATCGCTCCGGAAAAATATGGATACCCAAATATGAGCCTCTTAGAACCAAATTAATTCAAGATATGCACGATTCACAAATAATTGGTCATCCGGGACGCGATGCTATGATTGAAATTTTAGGCCGGCAATTTTTCTGGCCTGGATCTTCCCAAGATGTTAAACGTTTTACGAGAAATTGCGATATATGTAGGAGTGCCACTATTTGGAGACAAAAACGTTGGGGATTACTAAAACCATTACCAGTCCCAGACAGGATATGGCGCTCTATATCAATGGATTTTATCACTGACCTACCCAAGGTAGAGGGGTATGATGCATGTTTAGTTATTACAGATAGGTTAAGTAAAGGAGTTATCTTTGAACCAGTTTGCTCAATGACAGCCGAATCGACAGCAAGGACATTCGTACATGCAGTATATCGACATCATGGCTTACCATCAGATATAACAAGCGATAGAGGAACTCAATGGGTAAACGCGTTTTGGAAAAGGGTTTGTGAACAGTTAAACATAACAAGACGATTAAGCACAGCCTTTCATCCCCAGACTGATGGAGCAACGGAGCGTATGAATCAAGAGTTGCAACATTACATACGCGTTTTCTGTGCACATCAGCAAAACAATTGGAAAGACTTACTAGGACATGCAGAGCTTGCAATAAATAATCGTTCTCCTACTTCGACAAAAGTCAGCCCATTTTTTTTAAGTCATGGCTTCCATCTCGAACCAATAGAAATAATTAGTGATCCATCACAGCCGGCTAGTGCAGATAATCCCGTAGCTCGAGGAGAACGATTAGTAGCGAAATTGAAAGATGCACGAGAATTTTCACAAGCAGCAATTGCTGTAGCACAACAAGAACAAGAGCGTTACGCAAATGGAAATAGAGCTCCAGCACATAGATTTAGAGCTGGTGACAAAGTATGGCTACATCTAGGAAACATTAAAACAAATAGACCATCTAAAAAATTTGACTGGGTGCTTGCAAAATATGAAATAATTGAGCCTGTGGGCTCACATGCCTATCGATTGAATACACCATCAGGTATACATAATGTTTTTCATGTGTCTCTTTTACAACTAGTCTCAATAGACCCACTTCCGTCGCAAAAAACAGCAGATATTCAGCCTTCAGCTATCTTAGGTGATGATAATAACGAAGAATGGTATGTTGAAAAAATTTTACAAACTCGTTCTAAAAGAATAGGACGAGGCACAAGAAAAGAAGCTTTAGTTAAGTGGACTGAATATATACAGCCTACATGGGAGCCAATTACAAACGTCGCTGATACCACCGCATACGAAATTTATAAACAAAATTCAAGACCATCTTAAATAACTTGGCCTAAAATGGGGGGTTAATGTAACAGTTGTGCAGCACTGTGTATAAACTGCACTCGCTTGACGCTAATTCTTTACAGACTTAGCTTAGCTCGGCAAACTTAGTCTTGGCATTTAGTTAATATGTTCATAGTTACTTGTAGAATAGTCTTTCTTTCCTTAGATAGAAAATAAATAAAGAATCAGCACAAACAAATTGTTTTCCCTGACACTGGATCAATTGATGTTGATAAACAACAGAGCAAGTCCAATATAAAATCAGTCTATTATTAAAGTCTACGGATTATACTAAGATATTACACCCATCTATGTACATTTACTTCCGTTTCTATCATGCTCTTCAATATTCTATCGACTTCTACGTCGGACCTCAGTCTTCCATATTCTTCTACTATAATTTAAGGGGCTCATCAGGTTTTGGCGTAGCCGAGATATATATCAGGGATCTACCCTGTAACATTACCCCCTCGATCCCTTTGATGTATTAATCATATATAAATTATATATATATATAATTTTTTTTTTGTTGTTATTTTTTAATTCTTTTAGTGCTTCGCCGGCCAGTTACTACACCTACATTTTGTTCGCCTTTATTATCCATTTTTCCGAATTTTTTTTCGAAAGCATCAAGAGCGGTGGTTAGTTCCAGCTCAATTCGTGGCTCCCACGTAGGTTCTTTTTGTCCTTGCCATTTAACTAGTAACATTCTTTTAAAACCTCGGCCATGTCGTTTCTTTTCAGCCCTAAGAATGCGTTCTACTAAAAACTCCTGGTTTTCTCGTTGGACAGTTGTATCAATTGGGTCTGGTAAGGAATCATCTTGTCTTTGGGATGGAAGTGGGTCTTCTGCTGCTTTTTTTAATAAGTCTACATGAAATCGTGGGTGGATACCTGAAGGAATATCTAGTTCGACAACGTGAGGGGATATAATATTAACCACCTTATATTTTGCATGTAACCAAGCAAATTTTTTTGATGGTCTTGGCGTTGCAATATTTTTCAGGTTCAGCCATACACGATCTCCTACCTTGAAAGTATGTGATTGCTGTCGACCACGGTTAGCAGAATCTTCCATAATTTGCTGTCGCCATGCCATAGCTGCTTGGGCCAAAGCATATCCATCCTGTAGTTTTCTAACTAGTTGATCGGCTTGTCGTGATTTTTGATTCTGGGTAACCGGTTTATCGATTTCTTGATGATTTTGGTTGAAAGGAAATAGAGATATGTGGTACCCATGGTTAAGGAAAAATGGGCTATAGCCGAGAGAGGAATCTCGATTATTTAGGGCTAGCTGTGCGGATGGAAGCAAGTCTTTCCAGTTTGTCTGGGCGTATGTAACAAATGCACAGAGGTAGGATTGTATTTCTTGGTTTGTTCGTTCGAGGGCACCGTCAGTTTGGGGGTGGAATGATGTTGATAGTCGCTGTTCAATTCCAGTTCTCTCACATAATCTTGTCCAAAAGTCTCCTACCCAATTGCTACCCCTATCTGACGTTATAGCTCTTGGCAGACCATGAAAGCGATAAAAGCATTTTAAAAGTCTTTCTGCACAAGATTCTGCATTCATCGACTTCATAGGTTCTAAGATTACTTCTTTACTTAGCCGGTCTGTTATTACCATTGTGACGGCGTTGACGCCATCACTAAGGCTTCTGTGTCTGTGCCTGCTTGTTCGCCTAAGGCGCCCAAGATATAGTTAGTATAAACGCACAGACCATCTGTGAATAGTTTAGATATAGCTTCGTACTCGTACTTCCTTCAGAGGATTGTACAACCTCTTTGTTAGTTTAGTAATACTATATTCTTCCAAATACGTGCTTGATGTCATCTTCTATTTAAATTCTACATTCTAAATCCTTTAGCTTTCTCTTGCGATCCTAAACGTTACACCATCAAATAACGCGGTTGACCCTTTTCTGCTGGTAGATCTGTCATAAAGTCAACAGATAATTCTTGGTGGAAGCGCTCTGGTATTGGTAACGGTTTTAAGAATCCCCTTTTTTGTCTCTCCAAACATGTGTTCTACCACACACATCACAATTTCTGACGAACCTCCTTACCATGTCACTAATGCGTGGCCAGTAGAATTCTCTACTTAATATACTTTAAGTTCCTTCACGTCCGGGGTGGCCTGTATTTAAAGAGTCGTGCGCTCTGTGGATCAATGCCGTTTGTAGTGGCTCATAGTTAGGGACTAGCACTCGATTTCTCCATCTAATCAGGTTATTATCTATTGTACATTCTGAGATCGATATTTTTGATTTAACTGTTGGAGGAAAGCATCTCTTGTCATCTTTTATACTTTGTTGTATGTCACGGTATTCATTATCCGCTTCTATTCCGTCATACCATAGCTTTGTAAGCTCCTGATCATCGAACGGTGCTTTATTTACATTTCTAGTGATTTCACCATCTTGAGATGTTGCATCGGTTTTTGCTACCCAATCTTGGTTGAAAAGTTGCATTTCACGATGTTTTAGGCGTTCATCGTTTAAGTCAATAGGTAAATGTTGTTCGAGTCTTGACAAAACGTCTGGACGTATTGCTTCTCCCATTGCCCATTCAGAACAATCTGTTTCAAGTACCGTCTTGCGATCTGGATCAAATAATGCTAGGATTGGAGAAGATATGAAATGTTTTTTAAGTGTTTCAAACGATTCTCGAGCCTTCTGATCAAGATATAATTTCCCTTTCACTGAAGATTGTTTCATTGTATAGCGTTGCAGGGGTGCGCATATTTTAGCAAAATCATGAATAAAATCCCGGAAAAAGTTAGCGAAACCTAGGAAACTCCGCACCCCTGTTTGTGTTTGGGGCAGTTCCCACTTTTCTATCGCTACTTTCTTTTCTGGATCTACCGATATCCCTTCCCCAGCTTTTACAACAAACCCTAAATATTTGACTTGTTTCACCGCAAAATTGCACTTTTTAACATCCAGCTTTAGATTTGCATTTTCCAATCGTTCTAATACTTTATTGACCTTATCAAAATGATCTTCCTTACTTCCTTCACTCCAGATAAGCACATCATCTAAGTATGCAGTGCAAAATCGGTCTAAGTAATCTTGTAACAGGTCATTAATCCATCTCTGCCAGGCAGCAGGAGCGCCGCTCAATCCGAAAGGCATCACAAGCCACTCAAAGAGGCCTAATCTTGTTTGAAACGCTGTTTTCCATTCGTCACCTTTCTTAACTCGAATCCTATGGAAAGCTGCACTAACATCTACCTTTGTAAACCATCGTGCTTTTGAAAGCGCTCCGAATGTTTCCTTGACGAGTGGAAGGGGATATCTATCTTTTTTTGTAATGGCATTTAAAGACCGGTAATCCACGCAGAATCTTAATCCCCCACTGGGTTTCTTAACAAACAATACTGGTACACCACCATGTGAGCTACTCGCTCGTATCCATTTACGGTCAAGAAGTTCGGTGACTTCTTTTCTTAGGCAAAGAAGTTCATCCCTTGACATTCCATAGAGGGGGCCTTTTGGAAGATCTTTTACACGGCCCTGTTCATCTTTTTCAATTTCGATTGCTAAATCAACTCCAGGGCGATGTGGTGGGAGATTATCCGCATCAATTCTATTATCTTCAAATGCTCTATAGTGGTGTCGCACTTCATTTGGAAATTCAGCGATTATTTCATCTTTTAAAAAGACTTTCTTAGGGGCTAGCATTTTATTAATATCATGAATCGAGGCCGCATACACTGATATCGCACTCCCTTCATCTGGGCCACCCGCTCGGCGGTTGTTTCGTTTAATGGTGGCTGCAAACTCTGTATGTTTTATCATTGCCACGTTCGTAAATTTTGTTTCATTCTGAATGCGGATTTTATGTTTTTCTTCTCCCATATAGAGTGTGATAGGCTTCACCTTGAACAACTCCAAGATAGAAGAGCAATACGATAAATATGTAATTCTTATATTTAGCTAAGAAGTGCGTGAAGATTAATTACAAAGAGCAAAACCATTTAAATACTTTCCCATCGCATTCCTCGAATCCCCTCGAACGCCATAGAATTTGCTTTAACAAAATACAACCGAAGACTCAATGAATCTTCTAGATTTGCCCCTGAGTATTCGTTTAAAAATAAATGAATGATTTACACCCCTTTATAGATTACAAGGATAATTAATTATCCTGATTAATAATTATACCAGGGTATTTTAGGCGAGGGCACTAAGCCCAAGTTCGTAACAAGGGTTGTAACCCTCACATTATCCCCCCCCTCTAAATTTATCGAAGGTTATATCTGTTATTTTGTCGCACTTGATGCTTATTATGTTTATTCTTCCAAATTTCCAGAGCATCGGTGTCTACGAGTGATGATTCTAGTTCCCAAGTCGGTTTCGCATATCCTATCCATTTGACAAGATACTTCTTTTTACTTCCTCCGCCTGGAGCTTTTTTTTGATCAAGAATACAGTCAATTTCATATTCCTCAGAACCATTGATCATAATTGGTAAAGGTTGATTATCGTCGACAAGTTGTCCCATCAATGGTGAATTTTTAGCTGGCCTTAAAAGTCGAGCATGAAAAACATCATGGATTCCCGGTGGAGTATCAAGTCGAAAATTATGTGATCCTATTATTTCCTTAACCGTAAATTTGGAGTGCCTAGCGTCGAGCTTTTTACAAGGTCTATTCGTTTTTATATTCTCTAGATTCAGCCAAACTTTATCGCCTACTTTATAATTGTAAGATTGATCTCTATTTTTATTTGAGAATTGCTCTTGAGATTCTTGAGCTGCTGCCATAGAAGCTTGCGCCCAATCTCTAACTTGTTTTAGTTTTCTAACAATCCTATCAGCTTTAGAAATTGGTGAATTTCTGTTATCTTCTTCAGAAAGTTCATTTTCAAGATGTTGGTATAGATTTTGGTTCCAACCATGTGATATAAAGAAAGCATTTGTGCCAGTAGAATTTGAATTTCGCCCGCAAATACTAGACACAACTATAGGTAACCAGTCAAGCCAATCTGTTTGGTTCCAGTTTACATACTGTCTTAAAATAGTTTCAATAACCTCGTTCATTCGCTCCGTTGAGCCGTCGGTTTCGGGTAAAAATGCAGTTGAGAGCCGACGTTAAATCTTAAGCAATTCACAAATTCTTTTCCATAATGCGCCTGTAAACTGAGGTCCCCGATCAGACACGATAGCATTAGGTAAATAATGATGAGGAAGGTAATTTTTTATGAACCATTTCGTTACTGTCTCTGCATCGATTTTTTTTAATCCATCTGCAATTACTCCCTTACTCAGTCGATCTGTAATGACGATCATATTGGTACAATTTCCTGATTTCGGAAGATCGGTAATAAAATCCATCGAAATCTCTGACCAAATTCGATCAGGTATAGGCAACGGCTTTAGAAATCCTTGACGTCTACTTCGCCAAGCTTTATTTCTGCCGCAACTATCACAATTTTCAACGAACCTCCGTATATCCTTTGCCATTCCTGGCCAGAAAAATTGTCTTGCGACTATTGCGTATGTTATTTCTCTCCCTGGATGACTGTTTAGAGGACTATCGTGGATTGACTGGATTAATTTTACTCTTAAGTTAAGTCCCTCCGGCACCCATAAACGGCCTCGAAATAACAAGCGGCCAATATTAGATAGTGAACATTCTGATATCGAAACCTTAAGATTAAGCTCGATTGGAAAATTATTTGCTCCAGTTTTGACTGCTAAAAGAGCCTTTTCATACAGAGAGTCATTCTGAGCGGCCAGATCCCATTCCTTAAGCTCATCTGGTACCTCTCCATGCACTTGATCGTTAGTGAACGATTCAACGTCATTATTTTCAGATGATTTTCATGGTCGTAACCAGGACGATGTGGGGGCAGTTTGTCAGTTATTTCTTTCCGAAAGAGCTGGGCAAAACTATTATATTGTTTTGGGAGTTTCTCCAGGTTAGTAGCAGATTCATTTTGAGGAGCAAGCGCTTTTTGTATATCTGCAAGTGTGACTGAGAATAGCTGGGTTTTATTTTCACCTAACGATCTTTTCGCTTTTCTGACCGTTGCCATGAATACCCCTGCAGATAAGCCTGCTATGTTGGCTGCTGGATATTTATCTTTAATATCATGCCCCTCATACCCCTTCTCCCATACTTTCAAGTATTTACCGTCAATAAATGCTTTGCGTATTCGCATACAATGGGTTCTTGTAAAATACACAACATTTTCCCTCTCCATCCATGGTTTTCCTAAAATAAGCGGATGCGATAATTGTGGAATAATATATGCATAAAGCGTTTTTGAATACCCATCAACATCTAATTTCATGCGAGTCATTTCGGTAATTATTTTATGTTTATTATTATCATCTTCGTCTGTAGCTCCTGTAAGTCCACGTGGCGTTATTTTAATTCTTGGGAGGTTTGCTTTGCGCACGAAAGAGTCATTAATACCAGCAAGGCATTCGCATCCGTTATCAATGAGAGTTTAAACAGAATAAATATCATTAAATAGAACATTTATAATGAAAGGCTCTCCATTCATTTGTTTAATTAATTTCCTATTTTCTAACGAATTCGAATCTTGCATTATTTTACAAACTCTAATTTCTTGCCCTTGAGCGCGACTTTGCTCAAGAGCTAATCTTTTAACTCCTCGTTATCATTATTTTCCGAATCCTGATTTCTACCTTGTAAAGGAAAAGCTGTTGCTTGAATATTTACTTTTGGCTTTTTAGCCGGTAAATATCTACATTTTGCTATACGATGACCTGAATTTCCACATCTGATACAAAGACCGTTTTTCATCCGTTGCTCTATTTCATCTGGCATTACCCATCTCGCTCGTGTTTTATTCACACCTGTCATAAGAGTGTCTCCATCCATATCCTTTTCATTATTAGGATTAGCATTCTGATTTCGATACGAAGGTGTCATAGGACTTTTTCCCAGCAGTGATCCACCCACTATCCCTTGTGTTCCGTCATCGAAGGTGCCAGTCTGACCGTTAAGATATATTTTTGTTTTGACAGCACCTACCTTTTCTATTTGCGTCCCTAACACGTAGAGAAACTCGACAAATTCGCTAAAAGTATTTGGCTGTTTGTGTCCAATTAGGAAATTTTGTGTTGCTTTGTTTAAAGCGTTTTCAATCATATCTGATTTTGTCAGGGATTGTACTTNGTGTTCCATTTGATTCCATTAGGTTCTAGTGGACCTTATTGTTATACCGTATGCTATTGGTCCTTGTTAACAGATATCGTATTTCTACTTGATTCCCTATCGTTCTATCGAGTTTCCTGAAATAGTATGGCTTCACAGGTATCTCCACAGAACTCATGTATATAAAGGGCCATCTCTTCTCCAATTCTGATCTCTTCAGATTGGAGTCTTGTATATAAATTCTCCTTGTTATATCTTGT
>QVIK01001136.1:0-10684 GCA_003957845.1 Oidium heveae | reverse complement strand
TTAGCAGTTAACTTATGAGCAATATCTGGAGGAAAACTCCTCTCTCCGGACTTAACAGCATCTCGAGCTCGTTTCCAGTCGGCATCGGAATCTACTTCTTGTTTCCATAAGGACTGTATCTCTTCGTCATCGAAGATTCTAGCCAGTGCTGCTGGATCATCGGCAGATTCTTGTTGATGAGGTGTATTCCGGGTGGTAGCCCTAGGTCGTAAATTTACTGGTGAAATATCTAATGACGGTAATAGCTGCATCACTCGGCCCATGGTTCTATCATCATCAAAACCCTGAGGCTTATCTTGATCACGTCTCGAGAGGGCATCTGGTCGCTCACACGAATTACCTGGTCGCCATTTAAGAGTATAGTTAAAGCGTTGTAGGACGTCGTTATATCTTACTTGCCGTTCGTTGAGTAGTTGCTTAGTCATAAAATAATTCAAATTTTTATAATCGGTTAAAATTACGAATGGCTTAGCAACTGATTGTAATTCTGCTTTCCACTCCTGCAAACACGTGATAATTGCCAACATCTCTTTATCATGAATAGGATGAAAAACACTTACCGACTTGTTAACGAAATGTTGGATTAGACCAAGTAGCTCAGCTGCTGCTACACCTGTTCTTTTTGCCAAGAAGCCGAACGGCGGACTACGATTATGTGTAGATTACCGAGGGTTGAATTCTATTAAGATACCCGACCGATATTCAATACCGCTATTCAAAGAGACTTTAAGACAGCTACCAAAAGCTAGGTGGTTCACAAAATTAGATGTAAAATCTGTATTCCATCGCGTTCGTATAAGAGAGGGGGATGACTGGATGACAGCTTTTCGATGGCGTCTGGGGTTGTTTGAATGGTTGGTAACTCCCTTTGGACTGGCGAATGCACCAGCAACTTTTCAACGCTATATAAATGAACAATTGCGAGAACACTTGGACCTAGACGCAACGGCATATATGGATGATGTGCTAATATATACTAGTGGTAGCGAGGAAGAGGACTAGAATTCAGTTTCTAAAATACTTCAAAAACTTGACAAAGCCGGCCTATATCTTGAAATTGATAAATGGGAATTTCTTTGCAAAAAAGTTAAATATTTAGGATTCATAATAAAAGCAGGAGAGGGTGTCACTGTTGACCCAACGAAGGTGAAAACAATATTAGATTGGTTGCCACCAAGTTCAGTAAAAGGGGTGCGATCATTTTTGGGGTTTTNCATAATAAAAGCAGGAGAGGGTGTCACTGTTGACCCAACGAAGGTGAAAACAATATTAGATTGGTTGCCACCAAGTTCAGTAAAAGGGGTGCGATCATTTTTGGGGTTTTCAAACTTCTATCGATGTTTCGTGAAAAACTTTTCGGAAATAACTGCCCCGCTAGCAACCTTAACAAAAAAGAATGCAACTTGGAAATGGGGTTCGGCAGAGAGTCAAGCTTTTGAAAAATTAAAATCCATCTTTGCATCAAAGCCAGCATTGGCACAATGGGATCCAGATAAAGAGACAGTGGTAGAAGCAGATTGTTCAGGTTTTGCTTTAGGGGGGTGTTTATCACAGGTAGATAGACAGGGAACATTGCGACACATTGCGTATTATTCAAGACGCCTGAACAGTGCTGAAGAAATTATCCTATCCATGATAAAGAGATGTTGGCAATTATTGCATGCTTACCAGAGTGGCAAGCTGAACTACGCTCCGTCGAAAATCCCTTTGCAATATTGACTGATCACAAAATCTTAAGTTTTTTTACATCCAAACGTTTGCTTAACGAGCGACAAGTTCGTTATAACGAGTTTCTTAGCCAGTTTCAATATGTTCTTAAATGGCGACCTGTTAGTATTAGTGACCGATCCGACGCACTGTCAAGACGAGATCAGGATAAACCTAACAATATCGGAGATGAACGCACATCGGGTCGAATAATGCAACTATTGCCATCGATTGAAGCCCTATTAACTTCGTTAAATAACAAGCAGTGCAAAGATAAAATGTAATAGATCCAGCCGCCAAGGCGCAACATTTTGAAGACAACGAGATTCAGTATCTGTGGAAACAGGCTGTCGAATCGGACTCAGATTGGCGACGAGCTAGGGATGCAGTGCGATCTGAGGAAAGGAGTTTTCCTGCAGACCTGTCATACAAAATTTCAGCAAACATAGTAGAATGCACTGTAGCAGAATGCACTGTAGCAGCAGATGGTATTTTACGGGGAAGGGAAAAAAGAATATGGATACCAGATTTTGAACCATTACGGACTGCAATAATACAAAACGCACACGACAGTCATATCGGAGGCCATCCTGGAAAAGACACTATGATTGGAATCTTACTTCGACGTGTTTTCTGGCCAAAAATGAGGAAAGCGGTGAGACGATTTATTCGAAATTGTGATGTATGTGGACGAACGACAGTGTAGAGAGAGGCTAAGGCAGGATTTGTACGATCATTGCCAATCCCCGATCGATTAGGAATGAGCTTACGATTGACTTTGTGTTGTGATCTGCAGCCGATCCTAATAACAAGCTAGTGGTAAATAATAGAGAGCACAGACTGGATACAACTATCGATGGTAGGTTCTTTGTGAAACATCTAGAATACGGCAGAATATTCTATGTATAATTAAAGACACCAAAAGAATATTCTGGAGTTCTGATATGAGTACTGTCATCGATATAGTTCATGTATATAAGATATTCTTCCATTGTAGAATCATAAGTGATGACAATATAATAGATACATCAATATTAATACCTTTATATCCTACTATATCTTCTTCTTCATCTAAATAATCTTAAGCTCACATCAGCCAGCAAAAGGTAGTTATACTCTTTCTCATAACCTTGAATTTAAATCACTTTGTTACTGACATGCCACCGTCACAAGGGTGCACAAATGTAATGGTTACCACGGACCGACTTTCTAAAGACATATTTCTCTTCGGAACTAGTTCAATGGAGGCAGAAAATTGTGTAAATATATTTGTAGATCGGTACTATAGGTATTTTGGATTTCCAAGGTACTTAACTAGTAACCGGGGTAGTGATTGGCTATGCCATTTCTGGAAAATCTTCTGCCAACTTGCAGGGATAACCCAACGACTTACTACAGCTTACCATCCCCAATCCAACGCAAGTGAGAGAGCGAATCAAGAGATGTACAAGTATCTAAGAGCATATTCCTGCTATGCACAAGACAATTGGATGTATCTTTTACCTCTTGCACAATTAGCTTTGAATACACGCCTGAACTCTACAATTGAAGGAATGAGTCCATTTTTCCTTAGAAATAGTTACGACTTGGACGCTTTGTCAGAACCTACTCCTCAAGCCAAAAGGTCTAGAAATCCAGGTCAAATTAATGCCCAAAATTACATCCAAAGAATGGGGGATGCCCAAGAGTTCGCACAAGCAGCAATGGCAACAGCCTAGCAACGGTCAGAAGAAAATGCAAACCGATTAAGGAGCCAACCAGAAAGGTTTTAGGTTGGTGACAAAATGTGGCTAAATCTGCAGCATGTAAAGACTCCACAACTATCAAAAAAGCTCGCCTGGCAGTATGCCAAATATGAAGTGACTGCAGTTCCCGACGCTTTAAACGTTGAATTAAATGTGCCTGGAAATATACACAAACGCTTCCATGTTGAGCTTATAAAGCTGGCAGGTACGGACTTATTCCCAAGTCAACGTCATGATGATGCACGAAACCCTCCAGTCGTTGACGAGTTAGGGAATCATGAATTCAAAGTTGAATCAATTTTGAGGGCCAGAACAGTCCGACGCGGGCGTGGGTTTTTTAGACAAGCTTTAGTAAAATGGATTAGTGAAGCAGATCTCTTGGGAGCCGGTTGAGAATTTAGAGGATACTGCAGCTCTTGATAGATTTGAAAAAATGTATGGACCAATTGCAATAAACGACGGGCCTGATAAAGTAACTATAGGTAGTCACGTAGGACCCGCCGAAAAACATATTGCCAAAAAACGTCGGCAACGAAAATCCAAATCTCGGTCCATAGGAGAAGAGGGAGAGTTCTAACGGCTGGCAAGCCGAATATTGCCTGCATCTTATGCTGGCTAGCATAAGCGGCTTACTAAATTTAGGGGCCAATCAAAACCTTCTAAATATTAAGAAGTATATTTAGAAACCTACATTTTGAAACGAGTGCAAGAGATCTGAGTCTGTCACATTTTAGACATGGGAATCTGCTGAGTCAGATTCCGATAACTTGACCAAACAAACGCTCAAGTTATATTATTTGTAGTTGATGGATACAGTAAATGTAGGTCATTAGAATGTATAAGTAGAATAATGTAACATTAGATAGTTGATTCTCCACAGAAAGAAAATAAACTACCTTTGACTATTAGGTTGCTCAAGTGCCGGTACTCAAATTGTGACACTGAAATCCTCAAATGGATCAATTTCTATTGTATTAGACGCGTTAGATACATTCATTTCCAGGTTTTTTCGAAAAATTATATTTATATTTATATTTATATTTATTTATTTATTTATTTATTCTATTTAAGATCCTAGGCTTACGCCATTACGTCCACTTTGGGTACAGAACCGGCGGAGCCGGTTGGGATCATGGCCTTAGGCATGCCCTACTCGTTCACGCCCGCTATTTACATGAAATTTTGTTATAATTCCCTAGTATATTAATATGGTTGATGCTTGTATACACTCGCTTAGCGGTAGCTAAGCTAGTGCCAAACTCTATTTACAAGATATTTATTCCCAATATACGTTTTAGGGATTTGGGAATATCATGGAAAATACTGGAATATGTTGGAAGAACATAGAACAACACCAGATCTATTGAAGTGAGGGTATTGTACCTATTGTAATGATATGTACTTAGAATAGAACACTCTAGTAATATAGTATAGAATGGCTAGGAGTTCTGGAGAGATGTATATAATGAGGTGGTAGACCTCTGTACGTTCATTAACAAGTTTCCTTTTATACATTCAATCAATAGAGATAATTCATTGAGACATATCTACACTTTACATATCATCTTTTCATGATCATTACTCTCTCAAGTACCTCTCACTCTGATTCCCATCGTAACCTTGTATTTATAATAAATTTAGAAATGCAATAATGAAAAACAAGAAAAGGGGAAAAGGAAAGGAAATGAATGAATGAATGAGTAGAATAATAGAAAAAAAAAAAACTGATGATAGGGATATGTCAGCATTTCTCACACTAAGCTCTAACCCGCCGTTGCAAGTGTTGATATTCTATTATATACCCCCCTGGCGTCCAGCTGAGGATGAGTAGGATGATTGGTCGCTAAAACAACCTGTAATCTTTGCAAATTCGAAGAATTTTTTCCAGCAATTATGCCTGAAAAGTGTCCTTTAAAAGTCATCCATGGTCTTACCATTTCTAAGTCTACGCACTAGATTTGTGTGCCTCCGGCATCGAATGAAGTGAGTAGGGGTTGTCTCCTGCCCATTGACATATTCAAGATTAGTGTCTATATGATTAAAGCGACGATGATACGCTGCAAAATCACCATGGTCGGTTCTGGCAGCTACTAGATGATGATATAGCCGCCGTGGTAGTGCCAATTCGGGTGGTTTTCTTCGTCGCATTTTTAAATCCAGGTCTTGGTACCTAGGAGGACAAACATCAGACCACCATTTTTCCACCAGAAGTTGGCGGCGTTGTTGAATGATACGACGCAGGTAGGATGTTGTAATGTAGTTCGGCCGAATCTGTCTATCTGGTAAATCTCTGAGAGCAGCAAGCGCTTCTACATCTGCTTCTTCATTGCCACGAATCTTTAAGTGTCCAGGTATCCATTTAAACTCTGCATTTATATTCTTGTCAAGAGTGTGGAATTATTTGGCTAATAGAATACTTGGTGAAGAGTTTCCTGTTTGTAGAGCCATTAATGCGGCTTAGTTGTCTAATAGAACATATATTTTTTCTCCATTAATTCTCACATTTAGTGCAGCTCGGAGTGCCATGGTGGCCCCAAAGATTTCTGCATCATATACCTCGCCACCGTGAAGTATACCCCTAACTCCTTGGAAGATTATTCCTCCGCGTTGAAGAATAAACCCCCATGACGATCGTCCAGGGCCTTCCGATGAACCATCAGAGTATGCGCATATATTTGCTGTATCGATGGTGTTTAACCAATTTTGATAAGACTCTACCCCGTCTGCCTTTGTTTCAAATTTTGAACAGTATGATGGGCTTGGTAGTGACTCTGCAGCTTCAGCTTGAGGTAGCTGTCGCAAAGCACGTTGAAGTCGAGACATTTGTATATCAGGCTTCTTTGATAGTCTTGGCTTCGCTTTAAATTTTAGCAAACCCACATTTGGGCATATACTCGCACTCCATCGAAGTGGGTGACGATCATCGAGTGTTTTGAGTCTAGCAGCAAGTCGTAGACGGTAACTTTCTAGGAGTATTCAAGCTGGAGAGATACCCTCTTCCCTACGTAGGACAACATTAGGAGTATTCCTCCAAAGTGGAAGAGCAGCTCTCAAGGCTAAACGCAAAACTTTATCAATTAGACTACAAAGCTGCGAGGTAGGTGATGTTACATTCCCTTTTGCTACTGGACATGACATTCCTGGCCACCATACTTCCGCCCAAAGGTCCCCACTTGAACTAGGCATGACTCTACTGTTGTTATTAATGCCCTTGGAGCAGCGCCTCTCATAACCGAGTTCGTTCGTCTCAAATGCTGAGCTAGTTTGAGCGCCTTTACACACCAGGTTTCAACATGATTTTTAAACGAAATGTTAGTGTCAAGATACACTCCCAACCAGCGGATTTGTTGAGTCGGATTGATCAAATTTCCATTCACGGTAATTCCAATAGGATATTCTTTCTTGCGCCCGGGAAGCTGAATAAACTCTGATTTCTCGACGTCAAAAAAGACTGCATTTTCTTCAGCCCAATTTGTAAGGCTATCTACCTATCTCTGCACTGCAGCTGCTGATTTGGAGATTGTCCGTCCAAAGCCAAGAATTCCAATATCATCAGCAAAGCTGAAACGTACGATCGTGTTTCCGCTGCGCATCGGTTCTGCCATATAAAGGAGAAAAAGAAGAGGAGAGATTGGTGATCCCTGAGATAATCCACACGCGAATTTCTTTGGCTCTATTACTCCTCCTTGAAACCTGACTTGAAATTGTCGACACTCCAGGAACGAAGATGTCCATCAAAGTATTGAATTTGGCCAGCCTTGAGCTTGCATCCGCCATATCAGTCTATTATGTAGCACTACGTCAAAGGCGCCCTGCATATCAAGTGTGACAAATGTTGAAGCCCATCCTTGTCTAACGGTTAGTAAACCGAAGGTGACCTGCAGCTCATGCCGGCTAGCATAAGCGAATTGCTAAATCGAGGTTCTAAAAAAAACTGAAAATTGACGTGCGATTTAGCAATGTCTATTTCTAATTCAACGCATTAAATATGCTATTTATAGGATACGAGTATTTGCTGACACAGATTCTCATCAAGTCTCAGGACGGGTATCTATGTTGTCATATTTGATTCTGGAAGATAAAAATAGTTGATTAGAATATATAAGAAGGGCCTTTTAGACTTAGATAGATTGTTCTCCATAGAAAGAAAATAAACTACCGTCACCTACTGAAATGCTTATTGCTTTTCCTATTTGAACCGTAATATATTTTCTTTCAACCTCATTAGGTAACGATACAGGTGATAGGTAGTAACACGACGATAAACACGACGGTAGACACGACGAAGATATACGAATAGTTTCAACCACGATATATAGATCACGACAAAATAAAAAGAAAAGAGGAAGTCACGAGTGGAAATATTAACGTAGTTTGTCTCTACGATAAAATTAATAGGTGCAATATGGAGCCTCGACTAGCATGGTGGAAATAAAAGGAGGAAATCTCTCTACTTAGAGAAAATAATCGTTGTATTCGATATGATTGACAAGGATATTATACTAGAATATGTTCGATGCTTCCAAGTAATGGTGTTGCAAACAAGAACGATGTACCACGGCCAAAAGAAGTAGCACGATGTGACAAGCTGGTAAGCTGGAATTTCCTATAGCCTATGCTACATAGCATAGGCATCCATCTACCCTATTCAACACATTAGGTTGCAAGGGTATATCCTCTGCCGCATAAACATATGGAATTATATTGCTCATAAATTAAATACCTCGGTATATAAGACTGGAAGTGTATGATTCCCAGTTGCATTTGTTTATGCATCTATAATTTATATATCTCTTGGCAAATAAATGCCTTCAGAACATTTATGGCTTTGCAAACAAATGCCTTTTAGAATAGATAGATATTTGTGTATATAGTCACAAACTCGCCCAAAGAGTAAACCCTAAGTAGAAAATAAACTTCCATCTAATATCTAAATGCACATTGCTTTATTTTATTGATCCGTAACACACGAGGACCTTCTGACAAGTTTCTACGAGCTATGTGAAAAACAGCGGATCAAATAGAAAGATTAAGAATGGTGTGCCGATGTTTTCGCTGTGAGCGACAAGGTTGTAATACCAAAATCTATCCAGTACTCCCTGCTGTAAATCCAAAATTTTCGAGATTTTCAGTCGTATCAACGGTTGTTAAGGAAAAATAGGCCGAACAAAATACCGATGAAAAAAAAAACTTGGAAATCATGAAGCTTTAGACTTTATGGAAATTAAGCCGAATAGACCCCTTGAGATAATGACGGTGCAAGACACGGAGAAGAAAATGAATACAAGTCCTTTTTTGGTGAATGCTCTAGTAAACGATTTGACAATGGTGCAAGCGCTGGTAGACAACGGCTGTCTCTGCTCAGGGATTATCGATGACTCACTTGTAACCGAGTTAGATTTACCGCGTCATGCAATCAGTCCTCGAACCCTTCAGACGGCTGAAAATTCCCCTAACGAGAAGCCTACAGTGAAATATATAACCCATGTCTCTATAGATCTTGATGAAATCGTTACAAAACAATTATGGCTGTATGTAGTTCCTCACAGCGTACATCAAATAATCCTTGGAAAAAAATGGTTAGAGGATCAAGATGCTATAATCCACTCTAAAGAGCAACGTTTAGAGCTTCGGAGACCTGGAGGATCGATATTTGGTGTAAAATGTTGGAGACATAAGTTTGTGGGAGTTAAAGAGCCAAGAGCAGCCTCACTAGATGTCTTTACTTCAATGATGAAACTAATTCCAATTTGTAAGGCATCTCTAGAAGATATAAATAAGGCACTACGTGTCAAGCCTTGTTTGACGATAGAGGAAGTCAGAGCACGTCTGCCTANTTAGACCATGCTATAAACTTGAAACATGAAAACGGCAAACCCCTTCAACCTCCCTGGGGACCCCTATATAATATGTCAAGAGAGGAACTATTAGTATTACGAAAAACGCTAACAGAACTACTGGCTAAAGGATGGATTCGACCAAGTAACTCACCTGCTGCATCCCCAGTATTATTTGCAAAAAAACCAAACGGTGGACTTCGCTTCTGTGTAGACTATCGAGGCTTAAATGCAATCACGGTGCCAGACCGCTATCCATTGCATTTATTTAAGGAGACATTAAGACAATTATCAAAGGCTCGGTGGTTTACAAAACTTGATATTAAGTCAGCCTTCCATCGACTAAGAATAAGAAAGGGAGATGAATGGATGACGGCTTTTCGCTGTCGACTTGGACTTTTTAAATGGTTGGTTATGCCTCTCGGGTTCATTTATGCGCCATCGTCATTCCAAAGATATATAAACGAGCAGTTGAGGGAGCATTTAGATCTCGATGCAACGGCCTATGTAGATGATGTTCTAGCATACACAGACGGTAGTGAGGAAGAACACTGGAAAACAGTCCGTAGTATACTCGATAAACTTGGGAAGACCGGACTATTCCTTGATATAGACAAGTGCGAGTTCTTATGCAAGAAGGTAAAATATCTTGGGTTCATTATGAAAGCGGGTGAAGGTGTGAAAGGGCTATCAACAACATATAGAAACAATGGTATGAGGTCCGAATACTGTTTATTTTCTAGATGAGAGAAAACTATTCTACTCTAAAGATCCTATAGTAAATTGATATTCTCAAAGTACTCAGAGCTATATACAAATATAAGAAAATTTTGAAGTCAAGAGAGAAGAGATGTGTGAACAAACTCTTCTATTTATCTACATGATTGACTCCCATCACTCCTGGTGATAAAGTCAAAAAAAAAGGTAACTCAACTCCTAACTCCTTTTTCTATCATATCCATTTGTAGTATCTGTTAAATTACTTTAACACGCATATCAATATTTGAGCCACTCGGATCGTTCAATCCTTCAGTTTGATCTAGATACTGAATAGGAGGTTATAAAATCAGGAGGTGTTGTCGTGCAGTATTTACTTCTGAGCTAGAATGTAGTTAGGATTAATGAGTGGATTGAGACGCAGGGCAGAAGAGAATGCGTCTTAACAATTTTATGCATTCAGATATGATGTGCTGCACCAGGGCGCCTTGCGTATAATTATGAAGGCTTGCACGTCGGACCCCTGGTCATACAAGCCATACCCTTGTAATTTATAACTCGGCTTGTTTCGAGATTCGATGTGATGACTAGTAAGCCGAGAATTACCTGTAGCCTGCAGACACCCCTGCAGTCTGTAATTACTAAGCAGGGGGTGTGCACGGTACAACATCCCTACTA
>QVIK01001135.1:0-10692 GCA_003957845.1 Oidium heveae | reverse complement strand
GTTAAGCCGCTCTATGGAATCCCGGAAGCAGGAATGCATTGGTTTGCAACTTATCACAAGCATCATCGTGAGAAATTAGCTATGATACAATTTTATGATTATAAGACTGTTAAGGGCTTAGAAACTACCTTTGAATTACTAAGAGGTTGAGATGTGAGTGTAATGAGAATATCTATTGTATATGTATATGTATGTGTAAAATATGCTTATCTTNTGAGAAATTAGCTATGATACAATTTTATGATTATAAGACTGTTAAGGGCTTAGAAACTACCTTTGAATTACTAAGAGGTTGAGATGTGAGTGTAATGAGAATATCTATTGTATATGTATATGTATGTGTAAAATATGCTTATCTTTCTAACTATGTGACAGTCCCTCACTTTATATACATCTCCTCTGCTACTGTTTCGGAGGTAGTGACGTATCTACACTATTCTACTGTATTCTATGAGTTCCAGTTCTATCTAGCTCTATAAGAGATTGGTGCGTATGACGACCAGTAATTTTTTATATCAATATCAAGCTGCACTCTTGCCCAAATTCTAGCTCTGTTGGATCGAACGGTATACATGTCGTTGGTTGATATATTTTGCATTAGAAACATGTTGGCTCATCTTGATGATACTAGGGCAGAAAGTATCTGTAGAGGAGGAATTAGCATGACTCAAGTCAGGGCATTGTGTTGACATACAAACATAAATTGTAAATTCTTAAAAAATCCACAGAGTATTCCTTCTAGCCACATGGAGAATAGCGCGCTATGGAATATGGGGTCGTGGCGGCGGCGGCAGCGGCGTGTGAATAATCGATATTATACAAGATAAGTTGGTTATTAAGCGTCAGATGGATTGGGACGATAATAAAAATGAAACTTCTTATGTGCATAAAATTATGCACGTTCACTTCCTAGAGTATTTAACCCCGGGGTTGTGGTTATTTGATTATAAGCCTGAATCAGGTTCAAGTCACAAGAAAACCGCCGTAGCACATCTAGAAAGTCTGGCCTCGAGGTACCTGACCCCCCTTGGATCTGCATAAGTAAGCCGCGCTAATAATAGATTTCGTCTGAACACTAAGTATTTTGACAAAACATACTTCACGGTGAATGATAGGGCTTTTAAGAAAGGTGTTGGGAAATTGAAAAAATAATTTAAAGATTGCTATCAACTATAAAAAAGAGTATCTCTATCTTCGAACTTAACATCGTAATAATACCTCATCTCTCAAGGACTAAGAATACGACTTTAACTATGTTCACGAAAATTGACCAGATCGACCTTTTCTTAATGTGGCGAGTGTTTCATCTGTGGTTCAGTCCGGCGCTTGGGTAATCCAAAAGTATGATCATCCATAGAGACATCAAAAATATCTCAGCTTGTTATTCGATTGTATATTATAGAATATCAAGGGTCTCAATCTAGCTATGGCGTTACCAGCGTATCATAGTTGAGTATAATATCAGCTAGCCCCAATAAGATTGGAAATAATAAATGGAGATGATGAAAAGAAATGCGAATTCTGTTAGGTCCCCTGAGCTATGGCTCGCTTTAGACTGATACGAAACATAGTTTGTTGTCTTGCCTTGTTGCTTCATGGTATGAATATATCGATCTAAAACGCTGATACTCAAATGCGTTTGTGGAGATAGGTTCGTGCTTTTAAGTGTTTATTCTTTTTATTTAATGAATCTACACTCCAATTCTAGCTTTGGTTTTATTTGAATATGATGAAGAAGATATGAAAAAACAATTCAACTTCTATTTTAGTTTCTAAACAAGACTTTTGTTACAGCTTTATCCTAGAATGCTAAACACACTTAAATTATAATCAAAACTTCACCTACCAAAATGTCAGACATTCAATCTATAGTTGGAGAGTTAGTCTCTAAGCTTCATACTAACATCGACCACTTAAATCACATTATCCAATCTCTTTCTGATGAAAGCTATAATCGTAAGCTTGAACAACTTACTATTCAGCGAGAAAGTGCTATACATAGCTTAAGGGAGAAGCGTGTGGATGCTCTAAAACAAATATTGGCTCAACGAGCACGAGAAAAGGAGGAAACTAGCAAAAAAAGGGCACTGGAAAAACAATTAATCGAAGAGCGAAGAGTTAAAGAATGGGAAGAAATTCTAGCCAGAAGGAAGATAGAAGATGAAAAATGGTTACAAGCAATTGAAGCTGAGGACCAAGAAATTGAGAAATCAAGAAGCTATGAAGATGAAGAGAGAGAAAGGGAGCGAGAGGAAGAAGAAAGAGCCCTCTTTGAGAAAAGTGAAAACGAGATAGAGATACTGGAGAATGAGATGCAAAAAAGTCTCGAAGAAGGAAGAATAACACTAAAAAAATTAGATGAAGATCGTAAAGTATGCAAACATCTATTTTCTGAATTATGAAATGGTAGCTGACAACTTTAATTAGATTATAAATGCACAGATTGAAGCTGCTCTTAGCGCACCAACCATTATTCCGAATCTTTCATTTAGAAGTCGCCGGCAAAAAAGCAGAGACCTACCTCATAATCAGTTAGAAAAATTCAGAAATGATTCCAATTGCGAAAATCTAGATGCATCTTTGGCTATCACCTCCTTGGAAAATGGTGAAGTTGATAATTCGTCTTCCTGCACAGGTCAGTCCAAATTAGTATCAATTCTAATTTAAATAATGACTAACAATATTCAGAAGTAACTGTGTCTGAAAAGAGCATTTCCGATGGCATATCATCAATTAGATCCTCAACTTCTTGTAGTACCGAGCCTAAGGAGTTACGATTGGTATCTCTTATGCAAAAGGAGATGTCAGAAGAAGCTATTAGAAAAAGGGAAAGTGTTTTTACTCAGAAAAGTATTAGTTCAAAAGGCTCTTTAAGTTCTATTGACTTAACCAAACGATTAAGTACATGGAGAATGACGAGTGAAGTCATATCTAAGGACACTGAGCTATCTAGAGTTGTCCCGGCCCAGGGAGCTCTGGCCTCCGAAGAGCATGCATACAATTTATTATCCGTGTTTCCAATAAAATATGTCCACAATAAACCTAATTCAAGAATTGCCAGATCTAAATCAATTGGCGAGAGATCGAAAATTTCTTATCCATTAAACCTCAAAAAGAAAGTAACTAAAGCGAACAGTGAATCAAATGTATTCATTGGTCAGACATCTCATAATAACTATGATGATCGAACATCTCATAACAATGATGAATGTGAAATATCTCCGTCTAACGATGAACCTGAAATATCTTATGACAAAAATAGTGATATCGCATGCAACAGTACATTTCTCGAAACATCTCAGATTAATGAAAAATCAACAGTTCTTCATAAGATGACACTAGATCACATAAATATTCCTACCAAGCAAGATCATCAAATTAGAGAGCATGAAGTTTGTGGCGCTGGTACATCAGAGCAAGAAAATTTAAATCAACAACAACAGACACCCAATGAATCAAAGCTTAAATCGCCATCTAAAAATGATTTTAAATCCTTCGAAAATTCACCGATTGAGTTCTTAGATCACCCCGAGGAACCAGTGAAAGAGAAAAATAGTGCATCAAGTGGGTTACTGTCAGGAAATTTAGTCAACCCTTTGGAACTAACGACAGAGATGATTCATAAAATGGAGCACTCAATAAAACCAGATTACCCACAGGAAAATGAAGATATATTGGCATTAGAATGGGCATCAGAGCCTACACCTATTAAAGACGCTCCTCATCTTATAGCAAAGACCACTTCACCTAAGGAAGAACATATTAATCAACTAGATTTAGATAGCCAGCTTGATAACAGAGCTTTAGATGCAGAATTGCACAGTTCTCCGAAAGAATTGGCGCCACAAGGGTCAGCTACGACAACGCCTATAAAATCTGAGATTTCTTCCCCTGATGACGAAGATGAATCATTCTCAACGGACATAAAGATATCAAGCTCTACTACTCCTGATTTGCTTGATTGTAAAGTTGAAAGACCCGAAGGAGTTATATCAGAAATTATGAACAACAGTTCACCTAAATCACCTCAACTCCTCGAGCTAATTCCGAGTCTTAATAACGCGTCTCTATCAAAGTCAAAGTCAGAAATGAAAGAAAATAATTTGAATAATATCTCTGATATGCTTCCTACGACGGAAATAAATGATCAAGAGCTTATCTTAGAGACTTCAAGCCCGATATCTCAATCATTTAAAGAAGTAGTCATTAATTCTGGTATTGAAACTGGTACTAGCAATACTGGAGAATCTCTCGATCCTAATGAAATTAGAGAGGTAAACTGTGATGAGACAGAAAGTCATCAAGTAACAGAAAACTATACTACCCCTGAATATGTTACACAATTTGAATCTACTGAGGAGCATCTGGACTTTGAAACCACCGAAGAAGATTCTATTGATGCTAGCAAACTAGTTGTTTCGACGCAGCATATGTCATATAAAAAGATCGATGTCTTAGAAGATTTTGATAACATGCAAGCTATCTCATCTGATGATCACTATTCCACAGAATCATTTGGGGCGAATAATTTAAGTCAGACTGAAATGAATTCAGCTTCACTAATCACAACCTTGGGGCAGGAAGATAAGCAGGTTGCACTTATAGATGCGCAAATACCGGTTAGCTCTTGCATTTCGGATTTAAGTACGGGAACTCCCTCTAGCTTAGATCAAGATTTTAATAAAATTATCGCTAATAAAGCTACTGATCTAATTGGGAAGGAGGAGTTTATGAATAACCAAGAACTGCAATTGAATTCACCTCAAATACATATTCAGGGAGAAAAAAGCAAATTTGTAATGCTACCATCTAATATGCGATACAGAAGAAATATTTCTCGGGATATTGCTGCGCTCAAGCATCTGAATGCAAGCCAAAATATGCTCCCCAATAATTTGTCAAATCCTCAATCAAGCACAACTCTCACTTTGTATACTGATGTCACGACTGAAACAAACACATCTAAATTTAAAACCCAAATTTCGGAAGTATGCTATGAAAATAATTCAAATAATTGTCAAATAGACTTAACTATCGAAGAAAATCCAGAGCTTGAGAAATTTCAATTAAAAGATAAGCTTGAAAGTTGTTCGACGATAGACCAAGAACAAGTGAACAACGCTACTAATGGCAGAGTAGAATCACAAAATGAAATTGGTAGTAATCAACAAAAGATCTCTCTAAGTTCAGATATCGGTGATATATCTAACGATATATCCTCAGAGCAGAACTCTCCATGTGAATCGCCTTCCCATACACATGTTTTACCAAAGGAGCATAGTCAAACGAGCAATATTTCATCCTCTCTTCCTATCTCAGAATTAAAAACTCCTCGGTTTGGAGAGGCAACTTCGGATGTTATTACAGATCTAGAAAATACACAAAAAAATAAATTAAATGATGATACATTTATTATGACTAATAAAAGCAATGAAAATATCTCAACTCAAAGCTCTGAAAATGAAGATTTAAATGCTCAAAGACTTCCAAACAGTAGTGATATCAATTTAAGTTCTGAAGCTGGACATTCAACAGAAGATATCTCTAAAAAATCCCAGTTCACTTATACTGATATTGAAAGAGATGTTACCGACATCCATGAATCAAAAATTTCGGAACTAAAATATGAGCTCGGAAGCTTAGAATTAGTGGTCAAAGAGCTAAAAGAAGAAAATTTACCCGAACGTCCTCGAGGAATCGATAGTATCGAAGACAGTATGCTCCTGAGAGAAAAAAAATTGTATTCTCCCATTATTGACATACACAAATTAAAAAGGCGATTATCTTACGACAGCAGTATTGGTTGTGAAAAACTCATGGGGCTTGGGATGGAACTGGTCACCAATGAAAGAAAATTAATCAATAATAAGACTGAACAAAAAAATGTACCTTTATCACGAACACATTCAGAAAATGATTTAACAGAAATGATGAAGAAATATCTGGATAAAGATATAATTAACCCACATAGAGTCTCATCGATAGGATCTAATGATATTACGACAAAAGAAGAATTAACCTCTAATATTATGCATGAGTCATTACTAGCTTTGAAGCATTCTATCTCTACCAGTTCCTTAGAAGAGCCATTATCTCCTAAAGTAGAAATTACAAACACTGAATCTATTACCTCATCAAAGCAGGAACTTTATAAGGAAAATCCGAAAGAGCATGATCAGGAGATTAAAAACATAACGAGAATAATAGACTCAGAAGTCGAATTGTGTAATTCTCACATTAATTCTAACACCTCACATGACCCTCGTAATCCTTTGGTTGACCAAGCTAATAATGAATACCAGCATGAGTTATCAATTCAATCCTCAATTCAGCCTTCACAGAACTCTGAAGTTCTTACTCCTTTAGATACAACAGAGAGTGACCAAACGACATCAGTATCAACAACCTCTTTTTTTCAGAAGGCTCGGGCTCTTTTCGATAAGCAGCAACAACAACCAATGATGGAAAATCATAGACCAGTGGCAAAGAAAGTTCGGCCTCTATCTGGATTACTTAATCTCCGTGGTGGGATTTCAAGTTCTAAACAGCGATTCGATAACAATTTTTCGGCTATCTCAGAAGATGAAGAGACCGATCATAATGTAACAACTTCTCTCATTGAAAATTCCTTCGGCGTTAATCGATCCTACACGTCTATGTCACATGCTGAAATTTCCAAGCCGTTTCGGTCTACTACTAAACCACGATATCTCCGCACAGATCAATCGAGGCTTTCTTTCTATGAGAGTCTTCAGCGGGCTGCTAGCGCTAGTACTAGTCCGATACATAGTCCTGTTTTTTAAATAATTGGATTAAATATTACTCTAAGAACAATATTGAGAGCGACTTGTAAATTACAAAAAAATTAGCTTATATCAAAATAATTACAGTTTTACATATATATGTGTATGTGTATATATTTATATTCGATGGAAAGGAATGGCGCAAATGTTCTTAATTGTTTAAATAGGACTTCATAATGAATTTATTATTTGAAATGTAACGTAAGATACTGAAGGACGAGAATCATAGTTATAGTTAAATCTCAATAAAATAGTTCCATTTTTTTCTCTGAAACATGAAAAATTAGCTAACAATTAAACGTCCTATCCAAAAGCCAAACAGAAAATTAAAACCTACCCGTGGGTTCACCCACGCTTCGCTAGTCGCTCAGGGTGGGGAAAGCAGGTCCCTGACCCCACTGTGCTAGCCTAAATAGAATAAAATGATTTTAAGCGTACATGCAAGCGTTAGTAAGCTCAAATATTATACCAATGAAATTATGTACTATCCTATTTAGCCTAGCATAGCAGGCTAGGGGCCTTCAGTCACTTGCTTTCCCCCACCCCCCTGGTTGACTGGGAAGTGTATCTGTACCTATGGGTGTCTAATCATCTTCAACATATCAAGCGATAAATAAAATCGAAATACCACTGTCAAAGTTGATCTCTACATGATTTTGTAACTGTATGTTCTATTCTAGAGCTTTTACATTTCGTCGGAAACTTTAATCTTTACCCTGAAACTTCTTCAGGTGCTCGTCCATCATGCTAGACATGTAAGCTCCGTGAAGTACTAAGACAAAAAGATGTCAACAAAACATATTACAGATGAGGAGTTAACGAATCTTAAAGAAGATGGATGGAGAATACACACAGTATGACCATGGACTAGACCTTAAGATCTCTTTCAATTGATAATCAACTGACACCTCCGTAAGATAGGCGTTAAGAATGATGAAGATCACGAGTATCATATTGCCAAGTAAGCAATCCTTACCAATATTTGAATGCCGGGCTGCGCGAGAAGAAAGTCATTCTAATCCAGAAAGGGCAAAATCTTTCGTTCTTGAAACAGGAGGGAGACTGGTGGAAGATATTACTGTTATAGATGGATTCACGTTAGTTAAACTTACATACTTATATCCGACTTGTGGCTTGAAGGAAACTTGACTAATTTATGTCTATTCAATAGAGCTATATTTCCTCCAGACTCAGCTGAGGTATTTAACATTTACGCCATTGACCATATTTCTTTCTCTGAGGAAGATAAAGATGTGAATACCTCGGGATAACGCTTCAAAAAAAAAAAAAAAAAAAAAAAAACTTACTCTAGTTGGGAATAAGATTAATTTTAAAAGGCTATTTAATTATGACTAGTAATAGTTCTTGATTGGAATCTTGCGATAAAGCTGTAGCCATTCCTACTTGCAAGGAGTGAAAGAGCAAAAGATTTATGGCTATAAGCTAAATAGAATACTAAAGGAGTAACTCATGGCATATTTATTTCAAACCCAAAGTAAATTCTATTATGGATTATGCAGAAAATGTGGAAACTAGTCATATAAGTAACTTCACCGTGGTTTCGAATCTGTGGGGGTCCAATTATTTACCAAGCTGGCCAGATATATGAAGGAGGTTTATATTGTTCTATTCGACTTTACAAACAATTGATAACTTGGTCTTCACTGCCGTAATAATCTTCAATATGACATGCTATTCTATAGACGCATACAATAATAACCAAAAAGGCAATTTATAAAGAATATCAAATTCGATATTTAAAAAGACGTTGCATAGTACAGGACCAAAAATTAAGTTACGAAATAATTATGGTTGATGACTGATATTCTTCAACAGAGTTTTACGGTATTCTGTCACATACTATTTCTATCGAGCTTTCAGCAATAGGAAAAGTGCGGATTCTTGCGCCCAATCTCAAAGTAAAAGTAGAGAGTGAATAATAAGTTTCACCTCCATTCTGGCCACGTGATATTAAGGGCTTGATGTGATGGTACTCTGAAGTCAACATTTTAATGATGGATACAAGAGAGAGAATATAAATTTTAAAAAAAGTAATATAGCAAGAAAATCATGGTAGATTGGTTTTGAAGAGTAGTATAGCTGGTCAAAATAGGCGTGAAACATGTGATCTACTCTCTAACCTTACCTTGAGACTGGGCGCAAGAGATCGCGCCAGTCCTTTTTTGAAACCTTAGCTGTGCTAGTATGTGGCAGAATCCTGTGAAACTCAGTTGAAGAATATCAGTTATCAAATATGAATACTTCTGTAGTAGTTTTATATTCTATGCAATCGCCATAAAATTCATAAAATTTGATAAATGAATGACAGGTGGCTCCATCGTCGGGAAGACACATTGTTTGAAGTCCGTTGACCTGTCCCACTTCTACCAGCAACTGTTCATTATGCATTAGACTAGGCTTTTCTTTGACTGGGTGATGTTCATAAATTTCTTTGTTTATAGTTGGTGTCTTAAATGTTCGGCGCGAACTTGAATGGGTGTCTTCGCCGGGACCCGTATGACTTTGCTCGAAATTCCGCACCTCTCCTGACTGCTATATTAGTGGTTTGACATTTAAGTCACCAGTGGAAAAAGTAAGGAAAGGACAAAGAATTCATTCGAGCCAAGTCCCTGGTCGTGTAAGTTTGATCTTTAACGGCCTAGGCTCTAAGCCACAAGAGCATCGAATATAGTTTTGTATATCGCATGCTTGAAACCCTTAAAATCTACGATAATATATGCATAGCCATAAAGCTTTGCGGTTCTACTTAAAGCACTGAACGGCTCCTTCGGGGTCTTAAGTATACACCGAGTAGAGGTGGTGGCATAGATCGAAGTCCAATGTCTTCACACTTAGTAAAAATCAAAGGGATAGAAACTCCTTCAGAAGGCCCTTTCGTATAAAGAGGACGGATAACGATAGAATTTTGTCTGTTATTTTCATATTAATTATTGGAAGAATGCGCAGTTTAAATATAAGACCGAACAGTCATAGAATAAAGAAGAATATATATCTTTTATTAAGGGAAATGTCATTTGGCAAGATTCTATTTGCCCCATCAAAGAAAATTAATGGCCCCCCCCCCCCTTACTTTGCACAAATCTGGACCTTTTAGATTCATTGATTGGCGCATTTCTGTTTTCAACCAATCCACGCTTACCACTTCTTATTAAACTACTATCCTCCTCCTAATGCATTTACCTCAAAAAAAGTGCTCTAGCGAAGCTCGGTGGACCGTGCGACCCCATCAAAGTGTGCATATCGACGACTTCATCACCCCAGTCGCGATACCCTCTCTGGGTGAAATGTAAAATAAAATAGATTTATAATATCTAAAAGGATTTAAATAATACATAATAAATTTTGAAGCAATTCAGAGCAGTTTGGTGAAAACAAGTGGATTTTTGTAGAGCCTCTGATTGGCTACGTAGAAGTTCGACGCTAAATTGCACTTCAGGGGTGTGCTAAAAGTCCGACAAGGGTGTGAAAAAGGTCGAAGGCGATATAACGATGCGATTAGTATGGGAATAGTCACGAGATTTGACTAAATCGTAAAAAAGAGTCGCACAATCTGTATTTCGAAAATTAAGTACTTCTTATAGCACAGATTGAAAGCTCGAAGATGATATAACGATAGCACGGTAGCATTATAGTTCGTTCGCTTAACTTTTTCAGTTACTTAATTCCCGCACAGTCATCCTCATTCAAACTTCCCGTCTTTATTTCAAATTGTATGATTCCGCGACCTCCAGCCGCACAACCATACAGACTGAGAACAGCGAAATCAAGCTCCTTAAAAGTGTGATGGAGCGGCCGTAGGTCGCGGAATCATACTTCATCGATGAGTAGCATAACAAAGCTCTACAACAGTGTGATGGAGCGGCCGTAG
>QVIK01001134.1:0-10777 GCA_003957845.1 Oidium heveae | reverse complement strand
GTTGATAAAGATTGGAATTCACGTGGTGAAGAACTACTCAGAGAGATAGATCTATTCAGAGGATTTTGAGAAGCACCGTCTGATCCTAAGTTCTGAGGATAGTCAAATGGAAAAGCTGAAATTCGGGGATCTCGATCAGCTAGATCACGAGATCTTACAGAGCTTCGAAGCGCAGCAAGCATTCGTTCCTTATCATCAAGCCGAGATTTTAGATCAGCAATTTCAGTGTCTTTCTCTTTGAGAAGACTCAAAAGGCTTTGATCTTCACCTCCTACTATAGTTTTCCCAGCGTTTGAGAAGCTTATGGAAGCTCTTGAATGACTTGATCTTCGCGCCTGAATAAGTCGCTTTTCAAGTGTCTGGCAATAACGCGTCTTATCTGCAAGATCTGCTTGTAAGGCACGATTTTGAGCGGCAAGAGAGGCATTACCATCACCAAATTCCCCCAAAGATTCTTCATCTTCTAGGGACCCAGGAGAAATTCTCCCCGCTGAGAAAGCATGTCCAGAATTCTGAGCAGTCATATTAGTAGAGCTTTGAGAGCTACTTCGCTCTAATGAACATTGCCTGATAACTGAAGGTGTCAATGATGATCTTGTAGACATGCCCGAGTTATATCCATTTCCTGACGTTATTGAATATCTCTGATTCATACTTAGTGAAGAATATGATCCGCTGACGTTCACACCTGTTGACTTTGAGCTTAAAATTAAACGATTTAGATGTTCAATTCGCTCTTTAAGTGCAGTTCGTGCGAGCTGCATTTCTAACATTTGCTCATCGTGACGAATCTCAGCCTCTTTCTCTCGTTCTCTCTCATCATCATCTATTTTAGACTTCGCCTGAGCTTCAAGCTGACTTCTCAAATCAAGGATTTCCATCCGATATCTTTCGAGAAGTACTCTTGCAGCACCATCACCTGCTTGCCCGTAAGATTCTTCAGCCTTTTTTGCATGGCTAACAAGATTATTCTTTGCTCTTGAAGCAAATTTCAATGTGTTTAAAGTCTCACTGGTATGTGAATTTGAACTTGCAGCACTACCGGCCGCACCAATTTGAATAGTGCACAAAATACTTACTAGAGAGTTTCCGGATAAGGCACCTTGGAGAAGTCGTGTAAGTTTACTATCGCGGTATGGAAGATGCTTTCCGTCCTTATCAGTTGGTT
Organism: Oidium heveae; assembly: GCA_003957845.1. Classification (NCBI taxonomy): domain Eukaryota; kingdom Fungi; phylum Ascomycota; class Leotiomycetes; order Helotiales; family Erysiphaceae; genus Oidium; species Oidium heveae. Next base: position 9,609 of record QVIK01001134.1, on the reverse strand, counting down.
TTCCGTCTCTATCTTTGTTACCAGAAAGTTTTGCTACTACAGTACCCAGAGTTAATAAGCTCTTGTTAATGTGAGAACCCTCTGTTCTTCGCTCTTTACTTTCTGCAGCTCTTTCTGACCCTGCTAAATCAATGAGGCTTAGAGTTGATACGCGAACTCCACCAGGCATATTTGATGTTCGCTTATGATCGCTCATAATGCCTGACCCAGGAGTTCTTTCGCGACTTTCAACAACGATTTGCACAACAGCGTGGCTTCGGGAGCTCCTCGCATTAAATTGAGTACTCGATGTTCTTCGAGCCTGATCACCCCTAGCTATTACTCTGAGAAGTTGAGTCGGACTTTGAACAATTTCTTCCTTTAAAGAACTAGCGTATACACCCCTCTTACTATCCTCTCGCAATTTTATTTCTTCTGGCTGAGAATTACCAAGACCATTAACATTTTGAGGGGTTAAAAGATCATGAATCTTCTCGTTATAAATTTCAAGGTAGCTTACCCGAAGAAGGAATTCTCGCGACGGTGTTTCCCGAATATAAGAAAATATATCTGTGATAGCTAAAGGTATCACACCTGGAGAACTTGCCGTCCCTTGCATAGAGAATGTTTTTCCTGTACCTGTCATTCCATACGCAAAAACTGTTCCATGATAACCTTCCATAACTCGACGAACTAACCTCTTGGCACAAGAATCGTAAACTTTTGCATTGTTGTCATGAGATGAAAATACATTATCTAAAAACATTGTAAGCAGGTTTATCACCTTCTTTTTTATTGTAAAAAAGGAACCAACCGTAGTAGTAGTCACCACCTTCCTTGCCCCTGTAGGCGATTAGAGATCTTCTTCCATCCACCATCCACTCTCCATCCGTCTTACAACCAATATTAGAGCCAATATCTGGACGCACTCGCACGCTTACAAGAACATTCCCCTTGGCTTCGAATGGCTTGGGCGGGCGATGATAACTTGAATCAACATTAGGAGGCTCACGCCCTCGTTCATAATCAAAGCTTTGATCAAAATTCGAATTTGAACACTGAGGAGAAGAGCTACGACTTTGCGGCGGCGAGGGAAGATTCAGCAGGTAATCCGATGTACGTCGTCCAAAATTACTGGTAGATAATTTTGCATTACTATTTCCATTTGAGACACTAGAGCCATAGCTTAAGCTGTGCTTTGGACTTTCTAATTTTTTTCTTCTATTACGACTATTCCCAGGGGTAGTAATGTCAACAGATTCTGCCTTCTTAAATTGAACCGCTGTTTTACCGTTGCTTATTAGACTTCCACCAGACAAAGGACGAGGTGGCAGACTTATCGTGCGATTACCTCTGGGAGGATGTGGGAAAGCAGTGATGCTTACTTGCTTCTTTAATGTTCGAGGGGCTCCATTAGGGGTTGGGGCCCCTTTATATTTTGGAAGCGTTGCAATACGATTAGGTGTTTGCTTGTTTGAGATAGATGGTGTACGAAGCCCTTCCTTCATATTACTTGATATCGTAGTTCCATTATGCTTTTCCACAGGCGATGAAACATCTTTTATAACATTGGAGTCCCTAGGAATCGCAGGTAGTCCAGATGCCGGAGGACCAGTAGATATTCTTGAAAGACGGGGTATCGCTGCGGCCATAATAAGTATTAATAAGAGGTTAACTTTCTCTGGTCTTGTTGGCTTAAGAGTACTTTAACTATGAGTTTGTCTCTATAAGTATCACAGGTCGGCTTCAATAAAACCGATAACCAGAATTAATGCTGCGGGCCGACGATAGGTCCAGATAGTTATCTGTACTTTTGGACATAGAAAAACACAATGTATTTTAAATGAGATCTTCAGTGAAGATTTAAACCGAGTTTTAAATGGTTTAGAGACTACAATTTGGTTGTTCGATTTGTTGATAACTCGATAGATATAGTATTTTGGTTGTTTAGAATGCTCAATCGGTAGGTTTAGGCAGTTTACTGTTCTTCCTTCTCGATCTTGTATCAATGTCTCTGATTTCTAGTACGGTCAGCCACCCTGAATTTTCTTGCCTTTTCTTTGATAAGACTTATTATCTGGAGCTATGACGAGGTGAAAAGTGATTATACTTACATTGATTACATTAGTCACGTTTTTTTCTTTAGTTACCTGAGTTACGCTAAAAGACCTGTATACTTTTATGAAGGCAGGGTAGTTTTTTGACAAATTCCGTTCAAATCTCCTGGTTGAAATGGAATTTTGCCAAATTAATGACCTTATCTGTTCATCCTTCTGTATTCTTTTTGGGTTGATTCAAAGTTGTGCCAATATTAGGAGTAAGTAGTTCTGCCTTGAGTTTTCCTATCAGGATCACAGGAAAGGTTTGTGTAGTTTCGTTCGAGTGTTTCTAACTCAGCGGGTAATCCCTAACGATACAAGGTTTTCCGATGTAAATGGACTTGCTTATGAGTTTGTGTCAGGAGGAATGCCATTAGAGTAGAATTTTGGAGTATTACAAGATTGCCAGCCTTCCTTAAGCTAAGTTGGAGTATTCTCTCTCTTCTCACACACACACTCTCTCTCTCACTCTCGCACACTCTTAGGGAGAACCGCAAGTCTTGCAATAGTTTGTGTTTGCTATTGCAAGACTCAAATGATGGCATGCATTTCGTCACTGTCGGTCAAAGAATAGCGATTGTGGTATTGATAGGGAGACATTATAGGTGCGACGAAGCGTTATCCAACATTCATATGCATGCTTTAACAAAGCCAATCAAGACTTGGCCATGGTGGAATCATCCCTGTCGGCCATGGAGAAGGGAACTTCGGGACTGACGGGGATTTGTCAAAATAGGAAATGGTCGGGGAGGAATACATGGCAGAAGGAAAAACGTTATGATTGGGGGGTTGCTTTGTGAACACAAAATAACTGCATGCTTGCGTTGCGCTTCTTCTTAGTATAAATGTGTAATTAGGCCTGTTAATTACACATGCGCGCGAACTTTACTGATTTATGAACGCATAGAATCACCGTCTGCATTTTTTTATTAAGCATTCCATCGTCGGGTTAAGCGTGGTGTTTCGAGTCTACAGTAGACCAACAACCCCCCATCCACTGTAACGAACCCCCTGTAGCCCAATGACTATGTTTCTCAAAGCTAGAGCTCGTTACAGTGGATGCCCACTGTAGCCAAGAAATTTTAGGCAGATCAGCAACATCGCCGCTGGTTTAAAGGATGGAAATGTTGGATACGGTTAGCTGGCTCTCTCATCGACGATCAGCCTTCACCTATGATTGCCATCCCAAGGAAAATATTTTTCTAATCTTGAGTTCGACAAACTTTAATTATCTTGTATGCTTACTGCTTACTCAATTTAATCTGCATCTTCTGCAAGGATACAGAAAAAGTAGGTGGTCGAGTTTCACTGGATTCTGACGAATGAGCTATATTTTTCATTAAGTGTCACAAATGAGCTGAGCACAGTGCAGTGCAGAGCAGTGCAGTGCCGTGCTGTGCCTGGGCTATCTAAATTATGTTCAAGGCAATGACCTCAATAGTAAGAGCGAGTACTCTCTATCTGGCCGATTGATCGTAGCTAATGTTTTCTATAGAAATTTCACTTTCTAAAATCAAGTACTCCATCCATCTGCCACATAAGTTTCATAGCTGTAGTGTTCGCAGCCTTCATCTTTTGGGATGATAAAAGATAAAACCAAATATCTAAGTATTTTCTATATTACTACACAGCCATCGGTATCTAGTGGTAGTGGTTGGCAATAGCACAAGTTTAGATGTCACCTCAGCTAACTCATTGCCTACAGAAGTACTAGATCTACCCACTAAATACATGTGGATTAGTTATCAGATACGATGTGACATATTTATTAAATCAGTTACTGCTTAAGAACCCGATAGTATATTAAAAAGACAACTAAGAAAATGATACGAGAATATAACCATGCCAAGCGAGCGGTTGGGAATGTTTTTTGCATAAGCATCCACAGCCGGACGGCAAGGTATTGGCGTTGTCGGAGCGTCTTATTTCGTTCATCGATCCACTTGGTACGAAACTACTGTCGACGAATCGGTTGCTGAGCAGAAACAACCACCTTACTCTCTCGGATGGATTTGCTTAGTTTCAGGATAATTTGGAAATATAATCCTGGCACGTCCTATCATGATATAATTGGTAAAAAATTATTTTTGTCCAATTGGTGTATTATACGGGAAAGCTTGCTTAGAAGCCCGAGATTTTTCAAGCTACTCGGCTCTCCAAGAAATGCAAAAGTCTATATTATGGGTCTTTGGTAAGGAGATGCAGCTATGGAAACATAGAGGGACCCCTAATAAGTCAAAATGAATGATAGGGCTGAGAGTGTCAAAACCACATTACTGGGAAATTATGCTCGTAGTTTGGTTGGATTTCATTCGGCTCTGGCCAGTCACCTTTCGGGATGCACGGGCCAGCCATTTATTCTAGGTTTGTCGGCCCTAGCCTACTATTATAATTTAAGATGTAATCTGGGGCTGAGCTAGAGCCGTATTTCTTCCGCACCGCCCCCTTTTTAAACCTCGGGTAAAAAGGGGGTCTCGTCAAATCGAAACCCCCCAAAAAAAAACACCAATTAGAAATTCCTAATCGAATAAACGCATTTAATTGTAGCCACCACACATAGTTGTGAATTGACAATTGATGCATTTGTTTCCTGACTTGCTTGTATTTAAGTTCTTGTGGACGCTATTGTGTGCATGAATTTCAGAGCAAACTGATGAGGCCAAGGTGTTGACTGATCGAGTGGCTTGGGGGAATTGCTACCTTGACGATGCGAACACGCAATTTTCCCTAAAACCTAAACCTTTTTTTTTCTATTAGCAGTTACTAATAGCAACTACGATTTTAAAATATGAAGTTAAACCTCCAGAGCCAAGCTTAGCAATATCTTCTTCATACCACTTACTTGGTTTGGATTCGAGGGGGGTACTTATACTAAGGTTTTGGATATCAATTTTTGAAAGCAGAAGAAGACCCAAATAGTGACCCTCAAAAAAAAGAATATATTTACCAGTTTTTATTCCAATTACTAGAGAAATTATCCATGAAGTGCTAGAAGGAATTGACTTTAGAAGGGTCATGGTAGCTTTGGAACTAATGAGTTTCACGGAAAGGAATATATGTGAAGTAGCTCTTCGTTGGGATAGTCATATAAGCATGATTGTGGAGGCTAAGTTTTTTTCTTTTTGGCCGCGATGAGCTTTGCCCTCTGCCTTATGGCTGATCAAAAAGCTCAGCCTTGCTTACATTAGTTGAGATCCTAACTGGCTCGTGCGCCATAAACTCGAGACTATGACCTCATAGGCAGAATGGCTCAAAGATCCCTCATGGACAGATCTTTCAGGTCAAATCTCTGAAGCGCGAGAAATCAGCCAAGTAAGAGAAGTCTCCAGGTGAATTGAGATCACTTAGTTCTTGCGGCAAATTACTTAGCTAGCTTTTCCGACTGCAGATTGATCTTTACAGAAAATATAGATTTTATCGGTCTGAAAATGGTCGTTTTAATGGTTTTGTTTGTCTTTAGTGATGACGAACGGGAATTTCAGAAAGTCGGTTGGCTTTCTAAACCTTACCTCATCACTGAATCGCTGAATCAAAAGAATATTAAAGCTAGGAGAGAAAAGGGCAACATTAAGAATTTTTAAATCCCTTTCTATCAAAAAGAAGCATTCGTTTCTACTTTATTGTTTTTTTTTTTTTTTTTTTCCTATGTCTGAAACCCAATAGCTAGCTTTCTTTGAGCTTAAGGTCTGACTGAACTTTTCAGTTGACCGACTACTGCGATTTCCCTACGATTTATCCTACCCTACTATGAACTCCAATAAATATTATAGTACCTATAATATCTCAACTCACACTTCATGAAGAATCTCGCAGTCGAATGGAATAAAAACCCATATATATATATTTCTTTTTTTGGGGGGGTGGGGGAGGGGAGGGGAGGGGAGAGTCACTGTTTGGATCTCTCCCCCACCCCCACTCAAGTCTGAACCAAGTAAGTAGTATGAAGAAAATATTGCTAAGCTTAGCTCTAAGATTTTAGCTTCATATTTTAATATTGTATTTGCTATTAGTAACTGCCCAAAAAAAAAAAAAAAAAAAGGTTTAGGTTTTAGGGAAAATTGCGTGTTTGTATCGTTAGGGTGGCAATTCCCCAAAACCACTCGATCAGTCAACAAACACCTTGGCCTCATCAGTTTGCTCTGAAATTCATGCACACAATAGCGTCCACAAGAACTTAAATACAAGAAAGTAAGCAAACAAATGCATCAATTGTCAATTCACAACTATGTGTGGTGGCTACAATTAAATGCGTTTATTCGATTAGGAATTTCTAATTGGTGTTTTTTTTTGGGGGGTTTCGATTTGACGAGACCCCCTTTTTACCCGAGGTTTAAAAAGGGGGCGGTGCGGAAGAAAAACGGCTCGATCTCAGTCCCGGATTAGATTAAACTTACCCCCTATTTTGAGACAGTATGCTTTAAATTTTACTAGGAGGTATTTAGTATAGCGGGGGCCTTTGCAGGGACTATTAATGACTTTTTAATTATAATTTGGCAAGATTTACCCTGAAAAAGAGCTGCATTGAGTAAGGTTGCTTGTTTTATGTGGCATTTTCCCATTTTCCCATACAGTTTCTTGAATTTGCACATTTAGACTTGCTGGCTAAGGGCGCGATCGTATTCGCATTAGGCTCTAGGCAAGAGTTTGTGTGCACGGGCCACGAAAAGTCTTTTAGTAGCGAATCGAAACGAGCATGATTGTGAGCGGCGACACTCTCCACACAGCTCATTTACTACCGCTGCTATGGGCGAATTACGTGACAATTGTCCTGCAGCAAGCAATTAAAGGAGGAGAAAATATTGAGGTTGGCCGTTCAACGATAGCATTGCGAGGAAACATGGCTCAAGTGCTTTTGGTCAAAATAAAGAGTTTTATATGTACATGTGGATACGTCTCGTAGGCATTTGACTTTTCAATGGCAAGAGTCGGTGGATGCACGGGCTACAAGATTCGGCCATAGCCTCAAGACTTTGGATTAAATTACGGTCGGTATTATTATCGCCCAAGAATCAGGGAATTCTTACGAGCAAGCCCTAAACAGTATTTTCAGAGTGGATTTAGGGCGCGTTCATATTTGACGCCTGTTAGGCAAGCCTGTTCCGAATCTTTGGCGTTAAAAATATCGACCTTAATTTAATTCAGAGTCTTGAGGCTATGGCCGAATCTTGTAGCCCGTGCATCCACCGACTCTTGCCATTGAAAAGTCAAATGCCTACGAGACGTATCCACATGTACATATAAAACTCTTTATTTTGACCAAAAGCACTTGAGCCATGTTTCCTCGCAATGCTATCGTTGAACGGCCAACCTCAATATTTTCTCCTCCTTTAATTGCTTGGTGCAGGACAATTGTCACGTAATTCGCCCATAGCAGCGGTAGTAAATGAGCTGTGTGGAGAGTGTCGCCGCTCACAATCATGCTCGTTTCGATTCGCTACTAAAAGACTTTTCGTGGCCCGTGCACACAAACTCTTGCCTTACAAGAGACATAATTGAACGAGCCTATTGCGCGATGTAGACTTTTTGTTTTTGAGCATATAATTAGCGTATGATAGGAGAAGCTTATAAATAAGTCGGGCGGGTATTTTAAAAATTTCAAAAGTTAGGCTCGTGCACGAATAGTAGGGGCTAAGATCTATTCGAGGTTTAGCGCCAATAAAATATGGGTCTTGCTACTAGTCCGTCGGGGCTAGACATTCACTGTTCCTATAAACAGGGTCCTGGCCTGTATTTTAAGGTTTCTCGATTTGCAGGGGATAGGAAACGTTCCGAGCCCCTACAGACATGGATAGATCTTCCAATTTACTGCTTGCTACTGGATGCTGAAATTGGAACATATCTATCCATCACTGACCTAAGTGACATTAAGTAACCAGTAATTTTAGGGAAATGTTATTTGCCCCCTCCAAGAAAATTAAATGCCCCCCCCCTCCACTTTGCACAAATCTGGACCTTTTAGTTTCATTGATTGGCGCGCATCAGTTTTCAACCAATCCACGCTTACCACTTTTTACTAAACTACTATTAAAATAATTAATTCGTGTCATAACTCTGTCTCAGCCCCCATATCGACAAATCGAACTTTCATAATTTTTGGCGCGTCACTCTAAATCTACTCATACCCCTGCTTGCATAACCTAAGATTGAAAAATCGAACCGCAGGCCTATCTCGAAAGCTCTAACTCAGCTTAATCCCTGATCAAGATTACCATGGCAACTGTAATCGACGATAGCAAGTACTGAATACTATTCATACACACGAGCAATCCTCATCTTTACGATTTCAAAATTCAAGATTGACGGTTCTTCAGTCAGAAAATTTTTATTTAAAATCTCCAAAATGCAGAAAAATAACTCATGGGCATATAGGAAGATGACGAGAAGACGTAATCGGAATTTACTTTTTTCTCTTAATCAGACACCCAAATATCGCTATTGTCATGCTAGTCGGTCTAGCCGAACTTGGCAATTAGAACTTCTATATCTTTTTAAGATCTGTAGGTTTATTTTCTGAAGATATGCTTCTAAAATTGTTGGTCTGGCTTATATTGCTGTGAATAACTGCAAAACAAGCGACGGCGAGACTTATCCATGCCAAAATAATTAATTGTGTTAAGACTGATGTAACGAAAAATCCAAAAATCAATAAAACATCTCTGCAAAACTTAAACGGAAATTCATTAAGTTCAAGGACGAAAGAATTGCAATAAGAAATCCAGTTCCAGATTTTGATCTGATTATTCAAACTAGCTCACAGAAAGCCCGAACTTGAGCCTTCCATGAGATATGTCGCGCTAAAGAATTATATGTATAATTTTGCAATGTAGGACCCTTGAATCCAAATTTCTTGGGAGGTTCTTTATGACTTAGTTGATAAAAACCGAGTTATCATGCAAACACAGTATCGACTAAGTCTCACGGGTATGAATAAGAATTCCAATAAACAGAATGAAATCCTTTCTGTTTTATTCCCCTTTAACAAGAGAGAGAGTTGTTTGGCACCATCACTTTGAGATACACAATAGAACTTGATGATCTCAGACTAACGATTGTGACAATCTTGGTAGAAGTAGGCTAGAACTCAATCTCAATTCTAAATCCAACTTAGAATGCAAAGATCTCATTACCTACACTAGTAAAACGCAACTGAGTAGGTACTTCATAGTTATTATCTTCGTAATATGAGAGATAATGAACTAGAATTTATATTTCAAGTTTGTTGATGAGATCAAATTCATTGCTAAGAATAAGGTACTTTGAGAAAAGTTTTGGCAGTCAGCAATATTAGTGCTGTCTCTTTCAGTAGCTATTAATAAGAATAAAACTTCTCTAGTCTCGAAATAATATTAATTGAAACAATTTTTTGTGTCGTTGAACTTACAAAAGATTTAAGTCGTCTTTTTATATCTATTCCAAAATTCTTCTTTTATTTATCGAAACAATTTCTGATCATGAAAAGTTTTATCTTTCTGAAGTTTGTGATTATAAAGTTAATGACTCATCCAGTTTAATCTCAGGAACTTAATGCCTC
>QVIK01001133.1:0-10798 GCA_003957845.1 Oidium heveae | reverse complement strand
GGCAACTGGCGAAATCGGCCGTTTAATTGGCCTTTTTAGGCAGGGTTCATTGAGCAGCAATTTGCAGGGTTCACTGGTTAGCAATTACCCAATCAAAGACTTAACTCGTTGATTTCTTAGTCATCACAACTTATGTTACGACTAGAACTTAGCTCACGATGTCGACAAAGATCCAGATTTCTTTTTCCTTCTTTTTGTATCAAAACTAGTAGATTGTAGTGAATTTATAATTTTCGAAAGTATTGTAATAATCAATGGCTACCTTAAAATCGACTGTACGTTTTTAAAAAAAGAAAATATATATATATATATATATATATATATATATATATATACAAGTCCCTCCCGCGCTCCCGTTCGTCTCCGCTGCGTTGCCTAATTTAAACCCAAATGTTTTAAATTGGCGCCCAGCAATTTGTCTGCGCGCACTTACTGCAGTGGACGAGGTTTTAGAAAAGCACAATCGGTTGTTTGTTTATTAGCCGGCAGCAGTAGCGCAAGAGTGTGCGCCATACGCTTATCGCGGCATATATCTTGGGCCTTTTAGTCATTCTGATTGGTAAAAATATTTATTTGCCTTAGTTCCACTGATGGTTGTCTATGACAACGGTATAAAATTAGGCTTCGTAACTTTGTTTCTGAACACAACATCTGCATCTATCCATATAGTTTGAAATAAAAATATAACTTGGGACCGCCAATATGCACCTATTCTCGAAGGTTTTTCCTCATCCGTCACTTGGCATTTGGTATTTCCTTTTCGCTATTGGACGTATTCTTATCATTCTTTTTTTTTTTTCAATTGCAATCCTAATTGTGCTGTCTAGTCTGCTTAGCAGATGTAAGAGAATAGGAGGCTTCGGGAAAAATCCAGTTTGATCTGCTATATTCAAAAGTTTTCTTAATATCTTTGCTTGTAACAATCAAAGTCAATTGAACGATAAAAATAGCCGCAAAAAACAAAGATCTCGAGGCTCAAATGTGTTCGCTATAATGTTGATCGATGGACGTCTTTGATAAGACAGAAGTTTACCATCATTTACTCTCTCTGGAACAACAAAGGTTTATTCATCACTTTTTCTTTTCACTTCTTCGCGGCTTTTTCTATGAGAGCCGAGGGTTGTTGGGAGTTACTGGGGCCCTACTATTGATAATAAAATATTCTTTTATCTTGTGTGAGTTATGAAAAAGAAATTATCTGTCTATACTCTTTACTTCTCAGTGCTACATCTTTTTGGTGTATGTAGAATTTTTTCAACTCTAGACCCAGCTCTAGATTATTTTCATGTAGATCAGGCCAATAACTATTCGGCCATTGTTATTCAGCTTTTTACATAGGACGTCGAAATCATCAGGAAAATAAAGGATGTTATCTGTCTCGTATTCGATGAAGTTGATGGCACGATATCTTACCTATGTTCTTTTGATTCCATTTCCTACGATTGATATACAGTTACGAAAACCTTCATCTATAAGGGCCTATGAAATGAATATCAAACATTTTCCCCAACATTGTTATCTTCAGCCTTCTATTTCATTCCCAGACCTCAATAAATTAGAGCCGGTCACGAATATGTTTTACGATCCCCATATATATTCGGGTTTTTCCTCCAGAAAACGTAAGAGTTAAAGCATTAAAGCTTGTTCCCTCTCCAAAATTTTTAGTTTAGTCTATTTCCAGATGAAGGGTTAAGTCAATACTGTAACTTTTGTTTAGGTCGACAAACCATCTATAAGTTGAAAATTGATGTTCAAAACAGCATTTTCCGGAAACGGCAATCCCTGTTTTGCAGGAATATAATTACGTTCAATAATGCAACATATTTCATGACTGCTATTGCATCCCCTAGCCATATCGGCCAGCCTCCTTTTTAGGATGACATTGATACAAATTGATATTCCTACCAGTCTGGTATTCTATTATCTGGGTGCATTACTACAATCACATACTAACACGTGTTCATTGTCTTTTACACTAATATCTCTTAGTTAGAAAATATGTATATAAATAGCACTTTGCATCTGACTTGGAGTAATCCACAACTCCAAGCCAACCTCAGATTACAGACTCTTTACTGTCCCGATTCTGCAATTATCTTCCACGTGATTTAAATCTCTAAGCCTAACAGCTCATGGCTTCATATCATTCCTCACTTTCAAACACTATACTGTATGCAATTTCTTACTATATCAAAGATCTTATAAAATACTGTCTATGAAATGTTTCATCGTATGGAAAGACGCTGGTTAGTCTCCAATAAAACGTCCCACAATGCATAGACCCAAACTATTTCGGTAAGTTCCCGTGGAAGTAACGCATTCGCAATATCGGAATTGTTTTTATTCTGGGGGCTGTTTAGGTATTGAAAAAAAAAAAAAAAAAAATTAAAGTAAATATTACTGAGAAAAGAAAGTATAAAAATTCCTGTGATTCAACAAACACTCCTAATGCTCCTAATGAACCTGTCAATTGACGACACTCTAAAACGTGCCTTTCTTTAGTTAACGTGAACTAGTCAGATCGTAATTTTTGACTTTCCTTCTAAAGTTCCAGCGAGCCTAATGAGCTTTTGCAGTTATCTATTCTTTAAACATCTACATCTGGGTTCTCATAACCTGTTAAGAAAATGACTCTATCATAGAGATGGAAGCGTGGTGTAGGATACAATACCCGTGCCACGCCCCATATTAGTTTTGGTTTCGCTGCGGGCTCACCAAATAAAGTTGGTGCTCACCACCATTTCCCACACATTTTTGAATTTCACGTATATAAGCCCCCATGTCTCACGCAATTTTAAAAATTTCAACTAATAAAATATGGATTATCAATTAGAAGCTACTTGTGAACACATTAGGCATAACCCAGATGCAAAATAAACTACAGTGGCGCGACAAGCTCAAGTAACATGCGATCGTTTTCGGACACGAGTTCAAGGAGGTTCAGGTAAGAGAGGCTCAAAAGTAGCGGCAACGAGGCGTTTAACTGTTGAGAATATTTCCACTAGTTTCTCAATCTGTGCAATGAACTGGATCAAGGTTACGGTATGTATTGAGCCTATTATGAATACAGTAATTTAAGTTTTTCGTTGAAGCTCATCATCGCTTGAAATAAAAAGCATTAGCTTTATAAGCGCAGTCAAGTATGAGAACATCCGGGTGTTCCTCTAGCATCTCAAATGAATACGGGTGGACGAAAAAAAGATGCCCCAAGTGGTCTCCAGCTAATACTGTATATCAATGAAAAAAAGTTTTGTTTTGAATACTCACTATCGGTGGGATATGAGAAAAGACAAGATGCGCTTTCTCATCTTAAAGTCCCTCTGAAGCTCATCGAAAAGTGCATGAATTTTAGCTTCTTCGCCTAAAGATCTCTCTTTAAACTTACNGGTGGACGAAAAAAAGATGCCCCAAGTGGTCTCCAGCTAATACTGTATATCAATGAAAAAAAGTTTTGTTTTGAATACTCACTATCGGTGGGATATGAGAAAAGACAAGATGCGCTTTCTCATCTTAAAGTCCCTCTGAAGCTCATCGAAAAGTGCATGAATTTTAGCTTCTTCGCCTAAAGATCTCTCTTTAAACTTACATCTATCATATCAGTGCGATAGCCTCGTTCGTTCGATAAGTTGTGTTAAGATGAGGCTTGGTGTAGCCTCGTATCAGACAGTATCCGCAATGATTTGCAGGGCTCCTCATCAAGCTTCTAGAATTGAGGAAGTGAAAGTTCTTCGCTTGGCTTATGGTCATGATTATGGTGATGATTTATTTGTCACCACAAGAGCCCACCCTACGCGCTCCTCGAGACGAAAGAAGGCAGCTTTACACGGGTAATTCGTCATCCTAGGGCCATATCTATACTTTCTCTTTCCAGACACTGACTTTTCCTCGTATCCTCGAATAAGACCACGACGTAAATAAACTCTCAAAACAACATGATTGTAGTTGGATTTTGATATTCCGGTTGTTGAAATCAAGCAGGCAAAACCGTCGCCACCATCATCTAGAAATTCGTTTAGTCCTCCTTTCGTATCATTTTAATAAAGGAAGTGAGGTTAATTGGAAAAGTGATATTAGGTACATATTCCTGGTTTGGTTGTTCCGGATTCAAAGGTGTAGGAACGGATGATGATACATCAGTTTGGGGCAGAGTGATCACATTTGAAGATATTATCTCAAGGATGATAAATTTTAAACATCTTAACTTTTCCAAGTAGTTATACCATTGAAAATTTATGTCGTAAAATCGAGTTAAAAATGTGTTTTTAGATTTAGTGTCAACGTAAGTTTATAAATTCTGGATATCATCCCCCTGGCAACAATAATAGACACTGCCACTGCCACTAGCACAACAATGTTGTGTATGATTGGAGCCGCTTAAAGTTCGCTAGCGTATGCACTAAGGGATTCGCCGGAAATCTGTAGGCTTTGCTTTAATAGGGAGCCGATCTACCGGCCCCTTATTTTTTTGTTCTCCGTTAACCACTCATTACTGCCTAATTAGGCAATTTTTGACCAGCCTGTCGTTTGAACCCCCCAATCTCTTTCACTAATCCCTATATTCCCCATCATTGACTTCCCCATAGCCTGGTCAAAGTCTTATGAAATCGTTTCGTGTTAGCAACCATTTACAATTGTTTTAATTCTTTGTCTATAAATGTAAGCAATAAACAAATAAGTCACCAAAACAAAGCCCAGATAAAATTTTGCTTTTATTAAAAACTTTCAAAAAAAAAAATAAAATAAAATAAAGCTTAAGACTGAAGACATAACTTTTATCAATTCAAATACGAAAGCATATTTTTCCCTAATCTCGCATAATCTCATGCCTAGAGCATATTAATATGGATCTGAGATCATATACCTCTAAAATTTTTGGACTAAAAAAAGGAACTGGTAGATATTTTTATGAAAGACTGGGCAGTTGTACTTAATAGCCCAACAACTCAAGATTATATAGGTAACTTGAGTGGATTCATCGGTCATTACACCGATGACAAGACTCCCGATTTCACACGTAGCCCTAGTTTGGAGGGTTTGGACCACGAGAGCTTACGAGCTAATTATTCTAGAATCTTGAAATAGGTACATGATAAATGGCTTCAACCCTGGGGGCACGGCTTTGTGAAGTGCTACACTAACCTGCTACTTCACTTGGGGAATGTAACCACACAATGCACAGAGAGTGCTTACAGAGCTCTAAAAGCACAGCTGGGACACTCAACTGGTAAAATATTTTTTGTAGTAAATTCCATTGAGCTTTTACTACAGAAATAACTTGAAGACTAGCGCCAAAGAATACTCATGTCCAGCCAAGAATGCTGTTACTTACGAGCACTGTGTTCCAATAATACGGAAGATTATAACGGCAGTACCTTCGCACACATTACCGAAGGTATTTGAATAGTATCAAGAGGTACTAGGAAGAGAGAACCCCAATGGAATATCTTTGGGAATATGAATAGGGGTCTTCAAGAAGACTATGGAACTTCCCTGCAGTCATCAGATTGTTGATCTTAAGCAATCGAATCGCATAATATAGCCCAAAGATCTTCATTCACATTGGCTTTGTCCTAAGTCAAATATACCTCAGCGTCCTGCTGGAGGAGAGACTGGCAAGGAAAGAGTTGCTGCGATGGACATTCAAGATCACTACCGTGGCCAAAACTCCAAGTTTAGGGAATCGGATCGAGATGAGATGATGAATGTCGAGGAGCCTGCTATCGTGCGGGGAAAAGGCCGACCAAGTGGCTTGCGCAATAAAAAGAAGCAAAAAGCCTTTGATGATAGCACTCATCGTGAACCCTCTGCATTTGAGTTAGCTCAAGCTTCTCAACCAGCCAGAAGACCTAGTGGGGCAAGAACAAGAACTAGGCGTTCAGGTTGTGTTGGCATGGAGTTCCTGACAACAAGTTGTCTGCATTTCGGGTCTAAATGCTGTTATGGAGGGTAGCGTATATGTGGAGTGTTTATGAAGTTATGTTTCGAGCCTCGAAATATGTTCAAATATAATGTTATAGTTGTGTCCTAAGTTTACTGGTTGACTTTTTAAGTCATATCCGTATACTTTTAAATGTTTATAATCTAGGGGACGACCTTGTGATCAAGCGTTGACCAGGGGATGGGGAGTCAGTGAAGGAAATTGAGGCTCAAACGACAGGCTGGTCAAACATTGCCTAATTAGGCAATAAAATAGGTGGTTAACGGAGAAAAATGAGGGTCAGTAGATCGGCTCCCTCATAATACTAGATTAGTGACCTATGGTAGACTTCAGAACGAGGTTAAACTTGCCCCCGTAAATCCTAACTACGTGAGACTAATATAACCATCAATGTGATACTGCATGTGACCCAAATACTAATCAAATTGAAGATATCTTTGCCTTATGATCCAGGCTTAAAATATGATTAGAGTTGACTAGCCCTGCGCTGGCAGGGTATAGTCCCTGAAGCGAGAAATGTTCCCATTTATTATCACCTATGATTTCTAGCGTGTTACAGAAATTTGAGTGAATATACGATCTTAAACGTGGAATGTCAGTCGACAAATACTTTTTGAAGGTGATTGACAATAGCATTTGCCTTAACTACTTACTCGTTATAGGTTACCGCATTGAATGCTATATTCTCTGTACTATGGTTACAACTATCCAAGTAGGTAGTAAAATAACAAAACAAACTTTTGTCTGAATATTACTTTGTGTTATATAGTATCTTTCTTCAAATAGAAGTTATCTGAGTTACTTGGTGATCAGTGTTAAGATTCATTCTGTAATTCCCTTTTCATGCAATATTTCATGCGTCAATAGAAGTGAGTACAAGAAAAAATTTAGGCGCTCAGCGCTGAAATTATGGTTTTCATCTCCCAATAACTTTAGTCACCGTTCTGTTCCAAAACTTAAAAAACCGCTCAGAGTCGTATTTCGAAATAGGGCTGAATTTATCGCCTTATTGATAGCTTGTTACATATGATTTCTGGCTCCTAAGCTTGATCTTCACTAGAAAAAATATTTTGTGTTATTACACGACCATTTATTGACATGAAAGTATTCAAGCTTAGATATAGGTAGCCATTTATTGATGGAAGCGAAAGACTTGATTCATGCGGTAAATTTTACTTTTCAGAGATCTAGGCTTTCACTCCCTTAAGATACTTCCTGCACGAATAACTCGACCTTGGATGACTTCTTTTTCTCTTTCCCATCTATCAAGATCTGATTTCTGGTTTCCAAATTTGAGCCAACTTTGATTTAAAGATTTCATTTTGTCTTTCTCTTCTCTTCCCAACTTTTCAACCATAACTGTCCAATTCTGTAAACCTACTTCGAGGCACTGTTTGCAAGTTTTTCTGGCATCGGCATTGATTTGCTTCTGCCTTAATTCAATCTCTGCATTATCTACAGCTTCACGAGTCCAAGCTAATCCATTTTCTTGGCGTGACTTTGCATCCGTAGTGGCAAAAATTATTTCTCCAATGTACAACATTAAGCCAGCCTCTTCACACCTCTCTTTTGCATCGCGATATGGTGGTGTAGTGCCATCACTCGGCGGTGGTGGGTACTTAGGTGGTTTAGCATACTTCCGAATCAATGCAATGGCCCTCGAAGATATTGACTCTGAATCTTCTTCGGCCTGATTTAGAGTTGATAGGAGAGATATTGGGGGTTCGGGAAGAGATTTTCGTGCTCGTAGAATAGAGATAAATATAGGCAAAGCTAACTCAACTTTTGAATGAGTAGCATAATGTAAAGCTAGTGCTGTTGTTGCAGAAAGGATATTCTCACTTGGACATCCCACACTATTATTTATAATTCCAGTTGAAGGATCAACTACAACTGAACGAGAAACGGAGTTTGAGTTGGCTTTGTCTACCGCCCACTTATAAATTTTCTGAGCTAAATCTGTTTCACCCTTGAAATCTAGCCATAAACCATAAGATATTGCCGCGTCTATTTTTTGTTTTTCACTAAATCCATGAGTTTTGAGAATTTGAGAGTAATAAACATCGGGGGCTTCAAATGCTGTAGCACAATCTTCCTCTTTTGGAGACGGAGGCATGCCAACTGGAACAGGTCGAGGTCTTGGATTCGATGGACCAAGCACAGAGTTAGCTGGCCAAGTAAGATTACTGATCTTTCGTTTACTCTTCACATGATTATCCAGCTGTTCTGCAACTCTTGCTAGACCTGTTAAAACTTCATAATACCCCCTTCTCCAAGCTTCTGACTTTCGAGAAATATCAAAGATGTTATGTCTTCTGATTTTTACTGGTATACCTTGTTCGTCATCAACTTTTTCAAATATTCCTTGCCCTTCACCAATTGGGTCCTCGAGCTTTTCAATCACATTTTTGTACGAGTTTCCGATAGCCATCCAATTTTTCATCCAAGGATCCTCGCTTTCTTCCCGAGCTCTGGCAGCTCTAAATTGTAATCTTGTATTCCAATTCCATTCATCGGGAGTAGGGTATATGCGTGCTCGATATTCTTCTTGAATCCCCGACGCCATTATTACAAGAAATAAACCAGTTACAGTGATGATGATAGAATACTTAAGACCAGTTTTGACCTCGTATTTTAGCCATTCTTTTGTTTCCGTGGTAATCAAACGTACTGCAGGCCTTCGCATTCGTGCTTGAAGAAATCCAGTTTCCGGCCGCGAAGGCCTAAGTAGGCCATTTAGGGCCAATGAGTGTAATAGAAACTTTCGAAAGGAGACGGGTTGAAAAGGACCTGAAATAAGTATTTTTCTGCTTGAATATCTTGGATGCATGACGGCATTGATGTTACAGTTGTTGTTATCCTATGATAAATCTCAATAGCTTAGCGCATAAAACACAAAACAAGTATCAATGCGTATGCGTTATGTTCGGGACTGCTAAACGAAGGACAATTATGCAATCCTTAATAGTAAGCTATAGTTTGATGTGATTTATACTACAAAACATTTATGCTGCGATCAACCTGTCGCAGGATGTAAATAAGTAAATTATTGAATTGAATGTAAAAAATGCCAAAGTAGAAAAACTTGATTATCAGAAAGCTTTAGGTTATTCTAGGGTTATTGATAATTGCGACTTTTATACTTTTACATTACCTTCTCTATTGTAAGATGTTCTTTAAGATACTCTGTATTCGTCGAACACTAAACTCACTGTGAGCTATAAACTTCAAAAATCATAACAATATTTACACCTTCTCGCTGTATTTACTTAACTTATCGAATTCGCTTTCCATCTAAAGAGTCTATGACTTTGAAGAAGGTGAAATTATAGAAGAATAATATGATTATATCCAGTGATGCAGGTAACAAACTTTTGAAAAAAAATTCATTTTAAAAAAGACCAAGTCATAAGATTACGATTCCTTCTATAAAAAACCATATAATGATTCCGATAGCTAATTATCTAATTAAGATGATCACGTGATTTCAGTCCGAGTTATTTGACAGGGCAACGTAGGGACCCGGGATCTTATTAGCAAACTCAGACCCCTGCCCTGTCTATAAGATACCTTCAAAAACCGGAACATTATTTCAAAACGTCGTTTTAATCACTGCCTTCCTTATTGTTTGCTTGTTGTTCTAATTAATGGTTCAATTGCTTGTATCCCCCATAACAGATTTGGCAGGTTTATGCATATAAAGGAATATTGATCAATCTCCCTCCCTACCTCTTTGTCTTTATTTCGGGTTGAAACCAAAAGTGTATATAGAGGAGCAGAGTCTCATCGAGGATGGAGTTCTTCACGTTTTGTCTTCTGTCAATAAGTGGACTTTAAGCACCTTTTGAATCCACACGACCTTCAATAAATAAATACCTTTAGTCCCTTCTGTCCAACCTTTTGTTTACCCTTCAGACCCCTACCATTTCAACCTTTATAAAACTTCTAAAAACGACAGGAACCCCTAAAACCTCTCTCCCTGACACATAGTAACAAATACTATTCAAATACTATTCAGAATAGCTGCCACGTGACGTTGATGCTAACTTGGTTTACAAGGGATTGACGCACTAAATCTACAATCCTCTCTTTGGAAGCCTGTTGTCACGATGGATGTTATGGGCTATGCCCAATATAGAAGCCTAGTTGAGAACTAACCCATTAAGCGACATTACCTTATAGGGGCTCTAGCTTGTAGGGGTGAAAAGGGGTTCCCCAAGTAAAGCTTATTACCTCCGTCAACCTCCAGTATATAGATTTTTACTCATAGAAAGATAGATTGTAGTCCGCGACAGCGCTCACGTGCTCATAACCGTTTTGCCCTTGTCCCTTCACATATCTTTCTATCTAAATCAATAATATATCTTTTTACTACACCTTAATCTTTGTGAATCCAGAGTATCTTTCAACAAACGAGAACCGAGAACCAAGAAGTGGCCGTGTGGTACTTAACTTACACTCTAAAATAATAGTTATTAACAAGTGAGCTGTGTAGTGTATGAGCTTTCAAGTCCCAGAGGACTCTTCAACCCACTCTGAATCACTGTCTTTCTGTAGTTTCGACGAGATAGACTTATTTGAACAAAACTTTAATATTATGTCGGAAGCTTCTAATATGCAAGGTCCAACACAAGACACTGAAAGTAATATACTTGAGAAAGTAATTTCGTCTATGTCCAAAAAGAAAGAAACCAAATGGCCAGAATGGGATTGAAGCCCTGAAAAATTTCGTTCTTATATCTTTAAGTTACGAGTCAAAATCGAGGAAGATGTTAAAATGATGCAGGGAATCTTGATCAATGTTAATTGATGTCACGTGTCACTTGGAAATGCAATTGTGTGGGAAGTATTTTGTCAGAA
>QVIK01001132.1:0-10814 GCA_003957845.1 Oidium heveae | reverse complement strand
TGTGTAAATATGGTCTTACGCTAGCCTAGTGCTTGAGAACTACTGGATAACGTAACTGGATAATGGGTAATGCTACCAATTGTAAGCGTTGCGCTAAGATATGAATCTTTTTTTCAATAAAGGGGGGATCCTTACCACAGCAGCCGAAGGTACGAGCTATAAACTACTCTAGTGCCAACAAGCGCTAATCTAAACTAACTAAACTTAAGTAGGTAAATGAATGACTAGCTAACCACGTGACAATCTCCTTATTCTAACACAGGAGGAGTAAATAGTACTTGAAAGCTAGAGGACTTTATAGAATTTCTGGACAGATTAAACCTTGACCCATTGAGGATAGCACGTGCAAATACAGAGCTCCATGCAATGAAAATGAGGGAAGGGTAGCGGTGGCCAGACTTTTTTGCAGCCTGGTGTAATAAGTTGACGGAAGCTCCGGGCGATTTTTGGGACGATAGGAACAAAACTTCTATGCTTCAGGCTGCACTAAGTGATGAATTAATTAAAACCATGGCAGGAAATTTCTTAATTCCAGACAACAATNTAATAAGTTGACGGAAGCTCCGGGCGATTTTTGGGACGATAGGAACAAAACTTCTATGCTTCAGGCTGCACTAAGTGATGAATTAATTAAAACCATGGCAGGAAATTTCTTAATTCCAGACAACAATTTCGATGAATTTATAAGAATCGCTAATTAAGTAGCCCAACAACTTGAAATGGTCGATGCAAGAAGAAAAGGTAGCCAAAATAGACAGTTCCAGCCTCAAAAAAGTAGTCAAGAACCAACCACCTATATAGATTCGAAGCCGGAATCCTTTAGCAAAAAGGGGAGGTTTAAGGAAAGTTTAGGATTGGTAGGGCAACTCGATTCTTCTGGTGATACTGCAATGGGCGGTATCAATTCGGCTAGGCTTTCCAATGGGCGGTATCAATTCGGCTAGGCTTTCCAATGGGCGGTATCAATTCGGCTAGGCTTTCCAATGGGCCTCAGCAACGGGCGAAGTGGAAAACCTCAACACAGATAGATAGACTAAGGAGTGAAGGTCGTTGTTTTCGTTGTGAGAGAATTGGATGTGCAAGTCAACGTTGCCCAGTTTTGCCTGCCCGAAACCCACATAAGAAGGCTCCAAAAGTAAATTCTATAGTTCCAGAAGAAATTGATCCATCTGTTCATGAAGAAAAGGGAGTGCAAACCTTGCCAAAAAAAGGAAGATTTGACGGAAAACTAGATGCTCCCAGCCAAAGTCGTGTCTGGGAGCTACAAGGTAGTAGAAGTAGAGAAGATAGCATGAATACGAACCCATTTTTAGTAAAAGCATTAATTAATGATACCACAATGATTCAAGCATTAATTTATAATGGATGTCTTTGTTCCGGTATCATTGATGTTGCACTTTCCTCTCGACTTTATCTATCGCGCTTCAAAATTTCACCAAAAAAATAGAAACAGCTGAAAATTCGACAGAAAATAAACCGATCGTATATTCAATAACTCATATTTCACTAGATTTAGATGGATTTCATATGCCAAAATTATGGCTTTACATCGTTCTTTCAAGTACGCATAAGATGATATTGGGTAAGAAATGGTTGGAAGATCTGGATGCTGTCATCCATTCTAAAGATCAAAAATTAGAACCAAGGATACATAATAAAATCATATTGAGTGCCCAAAAATAAGGGAATCGGTGTGACGGTTCATTCGAAACTGTGACGTTTGTGGACGAACAACAGTTTGGCGTGAAGCAAAAGCGGGGTTTCTTCGTTCGTTGCCAGTACCCGAATGGTTAGGTTCTGAACTTACAATTGATTCTGTGACCGACATGCCGCCATCCAATGGATGTACAAATATTATGGTGATCACAGATCGTCTATCAAAGGAAATTTCGCTTTCGGCAAAAATTCAATGGCTTCAGAAATATGCGCTAAAGTATTTATTGATCGATACTATCGTTATTATGGATTCCCACGATACCTTACTAGTGATCGGGGGAGCGACTGGGTGAGCCACTTCTGTGAGACCTTTTGTGAGTTAACGGGAATAACACAACGACTAACGACTGCCTACCACCCTCAATCCAATGCAAGCAAACGAGCTAATCAGGAAATTTTCAAATACCTTCGAGCCTTTTCATGTTATGCACAGAATAATTGGATAGATTTACTACCGATAGCTCAGCTGGCTCTTAATGCACGTCCTAGTTAAGCTATAGGAGGTATGATTCCATTCTTCTTAAGACATGGCTATGAGTTAGATCCCTTGATGGAACCAACACCAACAAGTAAACAGACGCCGCAACATCCTGGGCGATGGGCCACAGTAAAATATGTACAAAGATTAAAAGAAGCTATAGATTTTGCTCAAGCAGCGATGGCTTCTGCACAGCAAAGAAATGAGTCTAATGGTAATATGCTTCGTAGACAGCCGGAAAGATTCAAAGTCGGGGATAAAGTCTGGCTAAACTTAAGTCATATCAAAACCCCTCAACTGTCAAAGAAATTAGCGTGGTAGCATGCAAAGTTCGAGGTAACGGGTGTTCCTGATGCATTAACAGTAGAACTTAATGTTCCGGGCAACATCCATAAGCATTTTTGCGTTGAATTTTTAAAGCGAGCAGGTACAGATCCATTCCCTAGTCAAAAACGCGATGATGCAAGAAACCCCCCTTTTATTGATAATTTAGAAGAGCCTGAATATGAAGTGGAATCGATACTTCGTGCCAGAACAATTCGCCGTGGCCGAGGGACTTACAGACAAGCCCTGGTAAAATGGGTTCGCGAAGCAAATCCAAAATGAGAACCAATTGAATCTATCGAAGATACAAAAGCCCTTGATGATTTTGAAGCGCTGTATGGCCCAATAAATAAAAACGATGGACCATCAAATGTTAGTATTGGAACCTTTTTGGGACTAGCAGACAAAGATACTGTCAGGGATTGTACTAAGTCATATTCTTATTGGTTAATATATTGGCCAATCAGATCTGGTGTAGTATTTCAGATGGTGTTCCGTTTGATTCCATTAGATTCTAGTGGACCTTATTGTTATACCGTACGCTATTGGTCCTTGTTAACAGATATCGTATTTCTACTTGATTCCCTATCTTTCAATCGAGTTTCCTGAAATAGTATGGCTTCATCAGGTATCTCCATAGAACTCATGTATATAAAGGGCCATCTCTTCTCCAACTCTGATCTCTTCAGATTGCAGTCTTGTATATAAATTCTCCTTGTTATATCTTGTCTGAAATATTATATTCTTGAAAGGATAATCTTGTTTTATCTGATTTTGATCTAATCTTGTCTCGTGTTTTGGAACCCGTTGATCTTTAGCCCTTGAGAACTCTTGCGAATCTTGATCGACCGTGACAGATACGATGCGTTGGCGTCTGGAGCGTAAGAAGCGTAAAAATACAAAAATTTCAGGATAACACATCTACTCACAAAACGAAATATCTTCTCGATGACGGAGAGAGAGGGGCCTTGTGACGGCTTGCAAGCCTGTGTTGGTCCTATAGCCTACGAAGGTAATCGCAGTCAATACATTACTACGAACTCACTGCCACGTGACTATTAAGACATAAATATTATGGCATAATAAAAAGATGTTTCCGGTGTGAAAAGAAAGGATTTTCTTAAAATTAATGGCGAATTCGGACCAATTTCTGTCGGAACAGTCTAAAATGGCATTTATTTACTCCTTTTTGAGTCAAGACTGTCAGGCCCACCCGCACGGTTCTATAAAAGATGAGATTTTAAAATTCAACTCAGTAGAGAACATGATGAATGTATTGAAGATACTTTTCGATGACCCCAATAGAGTGAGAGACGAGATCGCAAGATTACACTCAAATAATCAAAGACATTTGTCCTTTTCGTCTTGGATTGCGGAACTTCGACGAGACACCGCAATTGCTGGTTATGAGAACTCGAGAGAACTTCGGAACATAATGTTTTTGAACGTTAATCTTGAACTTCAATAGGCACTGGTCCATGAAAGAGACATTTACGCTTTTGACTTTAACACCGCTGTGGCCAGATTATAAGATATAGATAATCGAATCCAGACCTTATCCCGCAAGATGTCAAGGTTCAGATCAAGAAACACCTTCTCGTTTCTGTCTCATAATTCTCCTGCTCCTTTTTCATTGACTACAACCCGAGGAGAAGGAGATGCTATGGATCTTTCGGCAGTTGGTTGTCAACCTCGTGACCCCTTTCTACTGAAAAGAAAGAACGTCGTCGGAATCTAGGTTTGTGCTATCATTGTGGTAAAGGGAAAGCATAAGGTATCTGTTTGTAAAATTAAGAACTTAAAGAGCCCAGTTCAGGGTCATGGGGTAGAAATTGTAAATAATAGTGATGTCATTGATCCGGAAAAAGTGGAAGCTCTCTAGAAAGTCGCCTAGAGAGCTTACCGTGTTATTTAGCAATATTAGTCTCAAATATCGATAGAGAGATTTTGAAAGAGACCTGTCATTTAGTTTTAGGTTGTGTAAAAAATAATTTTTCTATTAACTTGAAGTTTCTTGCTCTTATTGATAGCGACGCTTCTGCCCACGGATTTGTTGATATTGATTATACGCATAAGAATAACCTCCAACTTACGCGTCTTAATTCTCCTCGTTCGTTACAAGTTTTTGATGGAACAGAGTCAGTATTTGGAAGCATAACTCAATTTGCCAAAACGACCCTTAGCATTGCGGGGCATTCTGAAAGTACTTTTCTTTTAATGACTAAGTTTGCAAATTTCGATATTGTCCTTGGTCTTCTAAGGCTTCAGTTACATAACCCACATATTGATTGGGCAAACGAAACAGTAGTATTTGAGGGCGCTACATCCCTGCAGCCTGATCCATCACATCTCAGTAAACCAGAAGGTCGCATATTTCATCACGGGTTGGGAATGTTAAAAGAAGTGAATAATCTGAACAGTCTGATGTGGTTTATTGATTACAGATCATCACGTGGAAAGTTGAAACTCTTGAGTAATTATAAGTCATAGCAATTTGCTTGATATGTAAATGTCAAGTTTGCCCACCCTAATATATTTCAGACAGTATGATAGTAGTAGAGAGGCTAGTCTCAAAAATAATATCTGACTCTAACAATAAGTAATAAACAATAGATATTACGAGTTCAAACCATATTGGTGATTTTCTATAAGATCATGTATGACGGTACAACATTCGTCTCCTATATCCGCACTTATGCTCACTTATTGGCGTAGCTGGCTCTAAATAGCTTTTTTCCGCTGTCCTTTCTTGGCTTTTTATGCAAAACACAAATCTTTTGCCTTTAGGTCTGGTTTTTTTATCTGGAATAATAGTGAGTACACCGACTATCTTGCACTTTGTATTTATCACCACACGATCCCTACCTGCATCTATTCATAAGTTAGCAGAGAAAATCAAATGTTCAAGTCAGTGTTAATCTGGCTTTGAGAGCTAAATACTATTTTGATATCCACTAGCCTGCCAGACAGGATAGGTAAAATACGGTCCACTGTTATCGAATTCAGGTCCCTTATATAGTGCTGGATATAATCTGTCTGATTTTTTAAGGAAAGAATTACAAGCATTTTTGGCGGCTTCGTTGAGATTTCTGCTACTCAAAACATGGTCAACACAGACATAGTCACTTTTTACATGATGTTTCTCCTCTTCCACTGTTCCCTTTTCACACAATTTAAAATTTCCTTTGTACATGATAGCAACACCCTTGACATTAAATTCGCTTGTAAGAATAACGCGGTAAAACCCTAGCGACCCTAGAGAATGTGACGTTATAATTCTTTCATGCAAATATCATAATTGTGTAAATCTTACCCGTCTTATATAAAACTCCATTTTGCATAAGGGGCCAAAGGAATATTCTCTCGTCAAACTGAGGAGCTTTGTAATTAGCTGGAAGTTGCATTAATGGTTTCTTTCTTCGTGAATTCTTTACAGCATTTGCAGCGTCTTGGACAGCATTATCATCGAAAAAAACACCGCCACAATAATATCCAGATTTTATCTTCGTCTTTGGCACTTGTGAATGATTAGGTGTGTTAGACGGCGGTAATTTTGAAAAATTTACTGATCGCGGACATCTTAAAAAGTTACCTGAGAGTCCTTCTACAACAGCTCCTACAACATTTCCTTGCCTGTCGATGACTATAAAATATGGGCCCGCCTCAACTAATCTTGACATTAGTAACTTTACAGAGCATTACGATACATACGGTGTAGATACCGGAGTTATAATCGTAAAATCCATCCCGAGAAAATATTGGCCAGATCTTATAGCCACCATCTGCTGGGTATAGACGTCCATCGAACGAGGCAGGATAATCACTAATTTTTCCGATGTTATTTCGTAACAAACGTAGGGATTTTTGAATTAATTCATCATCTAGGAAGTCATGAGCGCACTGATAACAGTTATTCATTTCTGGGGCCAATGTTGATAAGCCTGTCTTGGAACCATCTATTCTGATACATCTGGTATGGTAATTGGTTTTAATCGTGGATATTAAGTCTATGAATTCTCCATTATTCTTCTTGATAACAATGTAATAAGAGTCACTAGAATCTACTGAAACTATGAGTACAAGAGCATCGAGGGATAGTTAGGTCAGATACACATTTATTCAAGGTGGAAATAATTTTCTCATTTTGAATTGGCCAGAGTACGTAATTTGAGAACCATGAATCACTATAAAGTGGACCATAATAAATGATTGGAGTTAAACGTTGTTTAGAATTTTGATGTTTTTGAGGAATGTTATTCTGTAAAGGAATATCAAAATCGTCGAGATCAAGATATTTACGAACATCAAGGTCATCAACCTCTAAAGGATCATGAAGCTCTTGTGGAAAATCAAGATATAGCTGAACAGAAGGATGAGCCGGAGGAATTTGATATAATAGAGGACTTTGGAGATTTTGATCCATATATTGATGGTACGTAGATAGGGCATTTTTTATGTCGGAATCACTGAAGAAGTCATTACCACATTCGTAACCCATCTCTATATATTGACCCGGGAGGCCTGCTGCTCCCACTTTCTCGATATTTTGCCATCGGTCGGGAGGAGAAGCATAGGCACTATGGAACTGAAGAATAAAGGAAATTGAAAGAATAAAAAGCTTCAGTCCATCTCTCCTTCTCATTTGAAAAGGGAAGAGAGATCGCCTTGGAGCGAACATCTGGATTGACGGGGTCGCCAGTGAGTGACAAGAGTTTGGTGAAAATAAAACATCTAGTAGGTTTGCAATGTAAATAGTTCAAGTTTGAGAAAACTGTGATTGATAAAAAATAAATTAATCTAGTAGTGATTGATCAATTGGCTCTCCCTTTAATTTTCATGACTCGTCAAAGTAATTTTACTCGGAGCGAAGCAGTGGTATCGGCAAGAAAGATACGAACACTGCTCGTAAGTACCAGATGCTCAGAGAGGTTAACATATGTCTATGTGGAAGGTGCTAAGCTACTAGAAATAGTTTTATTAGGAAAGCTAGTGAATAAGACGACGTAAGTCATCTTGATAACCAAAACTCTAAAAGTCCCAGTTGATCATCCGAATCTGAATTGTCGTGGCCCCCCCACAGCCCAACAGACCGGTATTCTTGAGGACCATCACACAATTCACTGCGAATTAGCACTAGTCAGTGCGTCTAAACTTCGTACGGGGCTTATCCTTGTCCAGATGCCCACGTTACTCACCATAGAGGGTGGCATGGGTACTACTATCCTGACTCTAAATAAACGTAACTCGCATATACATATGCATGCAGGCAGGGGTAAGATGTCGATCAAATGTAACACTAGAAAGTTGGTGAGAAATGCAAGAAACCAAATTGGGTATCTTCAAATTCTCGAGGTCACAAGATACCTCCACCATCATACAACCATATCTTCTCCAGCTTCCATTTTCAGTCCAACCCCATCACACAAATACACCACATCAAAATTTATCATGGAAAACATTGGCATCACCAAATCTCTGTCTCGAACAGACGAATCTTACCCTCTGATGGAATCTGCCACTTCTCAATCTCTCTTGTAGTTTGCTGTATCACCCTTTTTGACTAATTGCTAAGAAAAATGAGTCTTATTCCATTTCCAATGGTTTCTGATTTTGGGCCGAGTCTTCCTGCTGAACCATAACACATAGGTTGTTATTCCAATTCGTATGTCGAGTTTAATATCACATTCCTAAGTTAATAACTAATGAAACTCTAGTATGTACCAGCCTCATATGGCATTTAATCCAAGCTCGATAGGGTGCAGTTTTCCCCCTGTTGAGAGCCAAGATTCGAATAATTCTACCAAATTGTAAATAGAGGCTTTAATTTAACCCACTGCAACTACCGAGCAAAAATTAGAGAAAGAAATAGCTCTACCCTAGAAGGGGTTGAGCCTTCTACAGTCAATGATCGAAATCGTAGTCTTGAAACTACGAAAGAGGATCGAATCAAAATCAAAACTGCTTTGGATCTAGGAGTGCCGGTGACCAAAATTGCGGAGCAGCTTGGGTTTATTAAACGGTAAGTATATATGTCCGAAGTCATGGTTTGGAGACTAGGAAGAAAAGGTGCGGGAGAAAACCAGCTGTGTCGGAGGAAAAGGCCCAGGAAATGGTGAGCTGGCTTCACAGCAACCCACAGTATCGCCATGCTCCTTTCCGCATGATTCCTAATCTCGCCCCAGAATTGGATCTCAACCAATTTGGGAAGAAAGCGATTCAAACTGCGTTCAAATCGCAAGGATACGAACGAAGAGTATCGAAGAAAAAGGGATTCTCAGATAGGCCGGAACATAAGCAAAGGCGTTTGAAGTTTGCAATGCGTGCTTTTTATTGGTCGCCTCAGAGACTTTCTGAGCAAATGTTTTCTGATGAAGTTTGGGCTCATGGAGGAGCAAACAGCCGAAGATATGCGACGGTTCTTGTAGAGGACGACAGGTAGGAAATACTTTTTGACCGATTTCGTTCCGAGTGCCTGACCCCCAAGTATGGGAAACTTCCAGCTTGGATGTTTCATGGAATCATACACAACGGAAGGAAAGCAATAGGGACGTCCTGGGAAAAGGAGTATGGAACAATAAATTCAGCCAAGTACGATGCTTACATTTTGTCGCAAGTACAAAGGCTGGTTCAGTACGAGCGAACACAAGGAAGGGACACCTGGTTTCAACACGACAACGCATCGTGCCATCGATCTTGGCTTACTCAGGACACCTTACGTCGTCGTGAGATGAAGACAATCGATTGGCCTCCTTACTGTTGTGATATCAGGCATATGCTGTCATAACAGGATGAAATACACTCAGCCACACCGGCACATGAACCTTTCTTATGCATAACAGTTTAACGCAGGGATCTCTAGAACATTCCATATACCGATATAGGAATATTCTGGAATCGTGGAAGTATGAAGACAGTTCTATTAACATCCTCAGTATGGTAGATTGAGAAGATAGATGTATGTAGTACTTAGATATATAAAGAGGTATTGAACTCATTGTAGAAAGTAATTAGTGAAGTTAATACATTACTACTAATACCAATTACAACTCTATTCAACACTCTGTGAACGTGCATTTGATATCTACCAGGTAGCTATTCCATATCTCATAACCTTGTATTCATAACACTTACTCTCCAGACTTGAACTTGATTAAGCATGTCTGGGCCAAGATGAAGAGATATATTCAAGACCATTACTCTCTCACGGATTACAATCCAAGGAGGGTAGGAAATGATGAACTTCGTCGGATCATACAGGAGGCCTGGGATGCAGTACTTGATGAATTTATTTCTGATTTGTATGCATCTTGCCGAGATCGTTGCAGGGCCGTAATTGATGCCAGAAGAGGCCCGACCAAGTACTAGCTTATACCTCTGCTTGTAGTTCTTTTTTTTTTTAATGTATATAGTCATAATTTCTGAGTTTCATTCTTTCAATATTTTTGTATTATTGCGTTACTTTCTGGCGTTTTTAATTTTAATTGTTCAGCTTTCATTTTTTTTTCATGTAATTATTATGTAATGTTTTCTATTTTCTATTTTCTATTCATCATCTGTTTCCATTTATTATTTCATTTTTGTTTTATTTGTATAGCAACATGCTCCGGTGTATATGAGAATCCCTTTTTTTTGGATATTCCTCGCCTATATACTTATCATTTTCTACCGGTTGCTAGCTCTGTTTGCGTTACATGGCTACGAAGCATTAAATTGGAAAGGCTGTTTATGTGTGTTTTTCGAACATGGCTCTCTAATTCATCGAATGAAATAAGAGTATAGTTTTCTATAAGACATTGAAACTTGCAAAATTTAATAAGAGAAATTCAAGTACACAAAGACGAATCTTTCATCTAATAGTAAAATAAATAATTTAAATGAACTTTATCACTTGATAATAGATTAAGAGAATGTAATACTCCAATAGATATGTATAGATCCTAAACCTTGTAACTTGTAATTTAACAGAGTTATCTTATGCTTCTTAACTACGCTTCGTGATATGGACTGCGCCAACTTTGAATCCNTTCGAGCCAGTATATCTACAATATTGTGGTTGCTATTTACGGAAGTATATTATTTCTGATTAGAAAGTGATATGCATTTAATGGAAAAATGTAATAGATGAACATTGTATTGGTCAAAGAGGTAATTGTCGCGTTTTTTCCAGGTATCTGAAGCTAATAGGAGTGACAAAAATCATGGACTTTTTTTTTCCACCAAGTAAACATCTTGCTCTGAAATCAAACGTCGAAGATGTTGGACGTCACCTTGCATTGGATACGACTTTTAGCCTTGT
>QVIK01001131.1:0-10835 GCA_003957845.1 Oidium heveae | reverse complement strand
ATATATATATATATATATCTCGTATATCCCGTAGAAACCATAAGACTGTTCGTGTCGCTTCTATCTAAGCTGGTCATACACTACTACTATTATTATTATTATATCTCTCCTAAACCTATGTACAGCTTTGGTAGTTGTTATCATTCGTAACGTTGTACGTACTAGTATACATAATTCTACATAATTCTACATAAAATATCCCTGTTTTTCGGTTATCGGTTATTGGTTATTTTAGCGAGTGCTTACCGAAGGCTAAATCTGGGTTATTGTGCAAGGTCATAACAAACATATAGGATTCTGATATTTCAAGATCCTCACTTCGCTATTGTTGTGTTTTTTTTTGTTTTTTTTAATCAATTTTTTCGAATTTCAATAGCTCAAAAAATATATATATATATATATATATATATATATAAATGAGTCTGAGAAATTTCATTACTTACATCTAGTTGTATTTTTAATTTTTAAATGATAGATCTTAAGTATAGATGGTATCTAAATCAGGCTTAGCTAAAAAACATTATATAAATTATCTAAATTACCTGGAGCTAGGACAAAAAATATATATATATATATATATATAAATATAAATAAATTAAAACCCCTGTATTAAATCCTAGTTATACCTTATATAATGGAACACGTCTAAAACGCGGCACTNGAGCTAGGACAAAAAATATATATATATATATATATATAAATATAAATAAATTAAAACCCCTGTATTAAATCCTAGTTATACCTTATATAATGGAACACGTCTAAAACGCGGCACTAACTTAGAAGAAAAGCCTGAGGGTAAGTTTTGATACACTGAGGAAAGCTTTCGTTTGGAGAGCTGTCTTTATTTTTTAAATTTTTTTTTTTCTCTTTAATAGAGGTCCCTTTTGTTTCAATAAATGCTTATTACTTCTAACATAATCAGAACTATAAAACAATGCAAAAATGGAAAACCTTGCTCTGTCATATTATGTGTGTATTTGAGCTGAGTACATTTATTTCGCTGTAAGAATTTTACGTCAAGGTAGATACTCTGATCCTTTACCAATGCAAGTAATGTATATTCCTTGATTACGATGAAAAAAAATAATTACTCAATAATATATTCCCTTTCTATTCGTGAAATTGTATATTTATTTGATAACACTAGTCGGCTATTCATTTCTCAAGCGATGTAAGTAAAGTGTCATCTTAGTAATAATTGATATCATGTTTCTCCATAGTGAATCTGAGGGGAAATTTTACCTTCAAAACGTCTGTTCGCTGTCCCCTCTATATCATATCTGTGTGTTGCTTATCAGTTAATCAATAACCTGGGGCATAACGTGACAACAATATGATTCACCTTTGCTAGACCGAGAGTTAGGCAGCATGGTGTACTGGATATTGGATATTACGATAAATCTGGAAATTAACAGCCATGAATTGAGATTCTGAATAATATGAGTTCGGCGTCTTGGCTAGGTAGCCGTTGGAATTATTGTTCATTTTAGTTAGTATATTAGGGGCTTTAGCGTCCTTGTGGGGTCACCCTTAGTTCTCAAGTCTTGGTAACCGTTGACACTAGTCCTAGGTCTATAGGCGAAAGCTTAAATGAGCAAAATAGATATTGACTCGAGACACGAATAGAACCATTACTGTCTGGGATTTAGTAAATGCGTAACAATGAACTTGGCCAGAATACCAAGATTTGGACATCTTGTACTTTGGACTATTATGTTATCTTTCCTTTCATTTCTAATGCTTCGGAGCACTTTTCCGAGCCCGCCCAAGGCCTTTTTTATCAAACAAAAGACCAGGCTTAAGTTTCAATGTGAAAGCCAAATCTGTTGAAAATTACTACTAGGGTCATTTGATCCATTCACTTCATATTCTTTCGTGAACTTGACAAATGTAATAGAAACAAAACGAAAAAAAAATAATAATAATAATAAAAAAGAATGAAAGCATACCTCTATACTCTTGTGTTCTTGGTACTTGATCCGGTAAAGTGCTTGCCTAGCAGTCGTGTGGTGAGATCTAGTGAGCCGGCTCATGTAGTTGAAGCTCCATGTGCTAGAGTAAGTGCTAGCGCAAGTGCTACTTTGAAAAGAGCACCGAGAGGTGAGTTATATTTTGGAAAACCCAAGCTGGTTTATAGTCAAGAATCTAAATTTTACTTAGCAACTCCGACTGTCGCCGCTCAGCTAGCCTATGAGTGTTTAGCCTCGGTTCCTATAAACAATGAAGATGCCAAAGCCTTAGTAAAGGCTATCCTCCCATATATCGAATGGCAATCTGACTTGTCGTATCTCAAGAATCCGCCTCCGGGATATCTTATGCCGGCTGTGGATGTCAAGGCAGAGCTAAAGCGAGTTTTGAAGAACATTAATCATGAGGAGTATGTTAATGAGCATGCCTTTCAAATGGATTTGTTCAAGGTCTTTCAATCAGTGCACGATGGCCACTTTCGATTTATCCCAGATCTATTAGGCAAAACAGTACAATTTCGACGACCAATAGGGATTGTCAGTGTGAGTAGAGATGGAGTTGAAGTTCCAAAAATTTATATCGAATGTAAGTCTTAGATAAGAGTTTTGAATGAGGCATACTGAATAGTATAGCGGATATTAAGCAATACGCAAATAACAGCATTCCTGATATGCCATCCGCAGTGACGAAAATTGATGGGAAAGACGTTACTTCTTTCGTATCCGAACTGATGATTCATAACAGTCAGCATGATCCCGATGCACAGTACAATATGATGATGTATGGAAAGGCCTATGATGCGCGTTTTCCCGATTTTGGCTACAAGGGACTTTTCTCGCTAGGTAGCCGTCTGTCTTACTTTTATCCCGGACCAAGCACAACTATTCAATTTGAGAATGGTACCGTAAGGGAATATGAGAACTATGCCTCTGTGGTCGGAAACTTTGACGGCGTAACTGATGGTCCTTCCATGTATGAGAAATTCTGCTCAGAGTCCCCAAATCCCAAACCAGGTGTCATCCGTAAAACTAAAGCCATTGCTACCCACATGACAAAAAAGAGGCTGCCTATTCCACCGACAGAGACAGAGCCAGTTGAAGGGTATCCGACTCCCCACATTATATCGACGGATAAGTTGATATCAGGATATCTTCTCGATGATCCTGATCATCTTGATGTAGCTGTGCTCGTTATATTTTCGTTCCAGACCAAATCTGTTCTTCAAGCACAGTCTGTAATTCAAACTTTAATTGCTCAATGTATATCCATGGGGAAGACCAAAATGATTATTGACCTCTCATCAAATAGCGGAGGTAACTTACTGGTTGGTTATGACGCGTTTAGACAATTTTTCCCCACACTGGAGCAGCCAGGATTTTCGCGATTCCGATTACATGAGGGACTAAAAATCATTACTAAGCAAGTATCACAATTTGCTTCGAACTTCACCTTGAACAGTACAAATCCGGTAGACTACGATTATTACCAAACACCCTTTAACTATCGATTTGATCTCAATGAAACTAATAAACCTTTTCTAAGCTATGAGGATAAATTTAACCCCAGAAAATTCAATGGCGATGAATTTACCAGCAATATGAGGTGGGATTTGGAAGACCCAACAATGACCAGTTCTACCTGGGGTGCGGGTATAAATATTACAGGGTACGGTAATCGCACAGACTTCAAACAGCCTTTCAATCCCGAGAATATTGTCCTACTACATGATGGTGTTTGTGCTTCAACCTGTGCTATTTTCAGCGAGTTTATGCGACTTGAAGCAGGAGTGAGATCGGTCGCCATGGGCGGAAGACCCAATAAAGAGGTTATCCAAGGCATTGGAGGAACCAAGGGGGCAAATAGTTACACTTTTGCCGCGATTCATAATATCGCAAAGCAAGCTCTCGATCTTGCTACGCCTGAAGAAATCACGAATATGACATCATTGAAGGCACTCACAACTCTGCCTATAAGACGTAGTACAGATAGTGCAATAAACGTGCGGGATCA
The DNA here is from genome assembly GCA_003957845.1 of Oidium heveae. Taxonomy (NCBI): domain Eukaryota; kingdom Fungi; phylum Ascomycota; class Leotiomycetes; order Helotiales; family Erysiphaceae; genus Oidium; species Oidium heveae. Next base: position 6,854 of record QVIK01001131.1, on the reverse strand, counting down.
AATCTTAAGAACGAATTTAGAGGACGGGGTACCAGCACAGTTTATTTATGAACCTGCCGACTGTAGGCTATACTTTGAGCCTAACATGATCACGGATGTTAGAGCTGTTTGGAATAAAGTTGCGTCCGCAGTATGGGGTAACTCAGAATGCGTTGCAGGTAGTGTGAAGAAAGACAACAAGGCTAAATCTCATCAACAAGAGTATGTAGGTATGAAAAGACCTCGTCCTTATGGAGTAGCAACTCATCCAATAACTCCTGCCATGAATAAGGGAGGACAGCCACAGAGAATTATTAATGAAGAATTCGGGACGACAAAATATCTATAAAAATAATTTGCTAATATTCTAATTTAATACACTAATAACCTAATAAGTATTCATAAGGAGGGGGGGGGATTTGTTTCTGGGTACGGTTAAATTTGGGTTCATTTGGGGAAAAAAAAAAAATATGGAAAACGGACTTGGACTAAACGAATGGCGTACGGAAGGATGTGGTTATTTATATTTTTATATTTTATTATACGTATGTTGATTATGATTGTGCATCATCCTTATTATTATAGTTTAAAAGAAACTTATTATTCAGACTTCAACATTTACTTTTTTAAAGATAATTACATCTATCCTCCCATGGCCGTCGTTAACAAAACTTTCAAATTTTTGTCTACGAGACAAACAAAATTAAGCACCCAATAGTGTTTAGAATGGCAATGAGTAAATAAAATAAAAACGATTACAATTGTAGGATAGAGATGAGCTGTGACTCAATAATTCAAAATTTAATCATATATTTCTTCATCCTGCGCGTCTCCCACGAATTTTTGGCTTATTTCAATTCCTCTATCTTTTAGCTCTTTAACTGCATCAGGATCAATTTCATAACAATTATCGATTACTATCCTTTTAATTGATTCTTTCCCCGCAAGGGTCTGAAGGGTCGATTCCGTGATGTTATTTCCCGAAAGAATTATCCTTTCCAATTTAGGATAAAGTATTAGAATCCGAAAGATGCCTTCATCATCCAGTTCCATCCAAGCTAACGAGAGCTCTTCAACGCTGACAGAAGGCGGATACTCCAGCCAAACGGGGAGGATGTGATTTCCTAAATCATATGTTCGGTTGCCTAAATGTAGGGTTTTGAGGTTGTTTGTTTCGATACAGCTCTTGGTAACTGCAAATAGACCTCGAGGGTTAATTGATGTCGATTGGCAGGAGAATGATTCAAGTAGCGGGAGTTGAGTCAACTCTTTCAATTGATTTTCAGGTATAGATAAAGCATAATTACCGTCAAATCTCAAGTGTCTGAGTGTCTGCGGAAGTTTGGGAAAGCCTTTAAGTTTATTGTTAATAAATTCAAGTCTTTGTAAATGTTTCCAAAGACTGAGATCATATATTTTATCATTGTTTTTAATCTTCAAATGCTTTATAATAACCGCGATCAAGTTTGGAGTAGCTTGAACAAGGCCATCCTACCCGAGAGTCAACGCGAATATTCACCCATTTCTGAGGTAAAGCAAGTTAGACCAGCTCTAACATATCAATTTGCACTTGCAATATCTGAGTCTAAGATCATTGATTGGCTTAATAATATTCATCGTAGGGTTCAGAGGAATTTTGTTCCCACTCACTAAATCAATAGCAGCTTCCTCCATGTCTCCAAAATAAAGGAATCCGTCATCAGATTCTCCAAGACATAGACTCTTCAAATTGTGTAAATTTGGCCAATCTGAGGTATTTAATAGCTTTTTGTCCAAATTTCCAAATGTAACATCAACTAACGTATCCTGACACCTTTTGAGTATAGAAATCACGACAGAAAGACTCATAGGAATTTGGTAACTTAAATATAATAACATTGTCTGTTTTGCTGATGATAAAGAATTGAACATCATATTGCCTCTCCAATCACGACCGTATATTTTAAGCTCTTTCAGGCACTTGCAATTCTCAACAATATACTCAAGTCTACCATTGTCTATATAGGAGTTCAGTCGAATTTCGGCAAGGCTGAGTGAATAGTTTGAACGTTTAAGATATGCTTGTAGGCCATCCATAGGCACGTAACGGTGAGAATCACTCAGATCCAGGATTTTCCACAAGCTATGTAAGGATTGAAGCATACTATTCCAGCTTTTACATACACGAAGACAAGACCTGAGCACAGCATCAGCTAAGCCTAGTTCGAGATCAAGTGCATCACAGAATTTTTCTTACAGTCTGTTGTGGATGCTTAGCATCTGGCATATTCTTTCGGCCAACTCTAGAGGCAAGTAATAGAATGGATCATGGCTTTTTTCTACAAGCTGCCCGATACTGGGCTTTTGAACCATGATTTGCAATATACTTAGCACGTATAGAGGGTATAAGATTCGTTGTGATAGAAGACACAGAATTTCCAAAGGAAAATTTCTTTGGAATCATATCGTTCTATGACCTACCTTTGTACTTAAAGTGACATCTTAAGCTTTACTTGTTTGAACTTTAAATTTAATAACTGCTGCATTTATTGCTCCTTGTTTGGTATTAAGCAGTCATCGTCCCGATGTTATGATGGTGCTGGAAATGAAGTCAAATCCCATCTTTAACCTAAAGAGAGTCAAGCATGCAGATTGCCCGACATAAACTTTTGGCCAATTATTGTCCATACTATTAACCATTGGTTCAGACGTATGTAAAGATATGTTAATCTTATGATAGTGTTATAAAACAGTAACGAAACCCCCATTCACGTAGCAAACAATTTCAACTCCCCATTGGCTTTAGTTGCTGGCACTGCATCACCACCAATAATTGTTCAAAATGAACTTTAAAAATTTGAGCATTAAGTCTTGCACACATCTAGCGTTTGTGTTTTAAATTTGAAGATCTTGAAAGTATTTCAATTGAAGGAAAATGCTAGACCTATATTCATTGGGCTACGAATATGCATATACTCGCAATAATTTTTTAAATATGATGAAGTTAATAAACTTAGGGTTTAAATGATTAATCATAGCTATGAGCACTTTGTGTCCAATGGTTTAAACAACTGACGATTATTTTGAATACTGGACATTAAATTGGGAATTATAGTATCCCCGTATTGTCCGTTGGTCCGATTGGTCCTTTCCTAGAGATTATACAGACTCTGATTTCCATATCAGTGGAAAGAGAGTAATTAATGTCAATTAGTTCTTACATAAATGATTCTCGATTGTAATTTATATTCATTTAGTTTAATAGATCTACCTGAAACTGTCTGCCGTTAATCTTCTCATTGTTCTTTAATCACTGGTGGTAGTGATGAATGTTTTACCACTTGACAACACTCATGCCAATATCAGATATTACTCCAAAAATAGTTTTTCTCAACAAGGTAATCAAAAAAAGACATTGATACCCATATTAGATTTATATAGGGACAGTAGTCTATTTTGCAGCATATGTGTTGTCTTTAGGATGTCCAGACGGGTATTTTCTTGCATCATGAGGCAATCTGAGTTGGTAACATCACTATATAAAGGCTGCTATATTTTTACTTCCACGATATTCTCTTCACCCCGAATACCAAGTTTGCACAGCTAAAGCCTATACATTCCTTTTTAGTCCAGTGAGTTCTTTACTTTTGTAAACATCATGCAAACTCCCATAGTCATAGTCGAGTGCTTTCCTTGTAAATCGTGCAGATACTGGTTCTACATGTGAAGAACCGGCGACAAAGTATCAGCGCAAGTTGTCTTCATTTTTCTGCGACGATTCTTCATCGAGGGATTCCATCTTCAGGACGATTAATATTTCAAAATTAAAAGCCAAAATATTATATAACACAGGCCTGTTTGTACCAATTGAAAATCTGGGTTCTTGTTCGCATCATCGCCATTTCGATTATTGCCAGACTTATTATAAGTTTTTGGGCACGTGATATTACTAGTGCATATTATTGCTAACATGTCAACAGCTTGTCGCATTGTTATATCAATGAACCCTTTCTGAAGATGCAAACTTATTCACGATACCTACGTACATAACGAGCTGGCTTCCACTCACTTCCTGAACGAATCGGAGAGTCATCAACGCGAATTCACTTGCGATCCGAGCGCGACAGTTGTTTGTCGCAAAATCCGTTAGCCTCGCGATCGATTCTATCCACTTCTATCTTGTGAATGGCTTGCAGAGATTGAATCAATGACTACCATTCTACGGATGCGAGATCACTTTGAAGTATTGAAGATGAGTCAAACTGCAGGGAGGAGGAGAAGCAAGCGTCTTGCAAGTAAGGAATATAAAATTCCAAGTCTGCGCAAAGCTTATGTATGACTCTTTATACTAACTTTAGATGCAAGCTTATGACGAAGAAGATGGTGATTTCGTTTTCACGCGAGCATCGAAAAGAATAAAAGCTCAATCATCCGAGCCCGAAGCTCCGCCTATAACAACTACTAAAAGAAGCAGAAAGCCCAAAGAACCGCCCGAAGAAAGTGATTTCCAAAATGGTAAAACAGCACTAAGAAAGGCTAAAGAAAGTAAAACGTACATTTCGACACCGAAAATCGACAATGATGCGCCTTTGACGTCTAAAAGAAAGAGAACGGGACGCTCATCAGCTTTAAAGGATACAATAATTGAAAAAAACGGAGATTCAGATGGGGACAGCTTGATAGCTAAAAGGGCCGTGCAAGCAGTAATTCAAGATCACACTAAACATAAAAACAAGCCTACTACTATACCTCTTCCATTAAGTGATACACCTATTATTAATCGCAATAAAGAGTTCAGGAACAAGGCTAGGGAGAGTAATCGTAGAAGTAGCTTGGGACTTCGAGGGCGTCGAGCGAGCTCTCTAATTGACAATGGCCACAGCGCAATACCTCATCAAGAAGTTGAAATACATGATTTTTACAAATATATCGAGGCTGAAGGATTAAGCGAGCCAAGAAGGATGAAACAGTTATTGATATGGACAGGCGAGCGTTGTATTGGTCGGAAAATTTCCAATGGGAGCTCCAACAGTGCCGCAGAGTTAGCAGGTAAGATTCTAATACGGGAACCTTAGCAACAACTTTTAATCAAAAAACAGCGCGGCATATTAAAGAGGCATTATTGAGTGACTTTTCGAATAAATCAGAATATTCAGATTGGTTTAATCGAGAAGACGTTGAGCCAACTACAATTGTGAAAAAGCAGAATCCTCGAAACCTGGAATTAGAGGAAAATATTGTCTCAGTGGAAGCGCGACTTAAAATGTTTGTAATCAGACTTATCAATAGGAAATGAATACACTAACTGGATTAAAAGATTACGAGGGGAGAGAGACAAATGGAAAGAGCTTGCAAAGCGTCCACCAAAATTTCCAGTAATACTTCCAGATACTGCTGAAATAGAACCAACACATATAGATGCTTCACTCCTGGATCCAGAGCAAGCAAATATTCTTGCTCAAGCATCCTCATCATCTGCCTCTGATCTTAGAAACCAAATATCCCAAAAACTCAAAAAGCTGCAATCAAAGCTGGAATTTGAAGTGGATCAATTTGCGGACGGTATTCATAAATTGGAAAGGTATCAAGAAACGATCGATAGGGTAGCAGATCGGATTCTTTCTCTAAGTGCGAAAAAATTAGAAGATTTTGATCGAAAAGAAAAAGAACGGATAGGGACCCGAGACTTGCCAATAAAAGAAGTTCTGCGAAGTCTCAGTCGGATACTACCTGAACGGAATACTGGATGATATTAATGACAATTTTTCCCCCCACCCCCCCCCACCTTTTACTTTCTAACGATATTTTCTACGTTAATTGCATTGGCTTAGGAATTGATTTACTACTGCTACTGCTACTTCTGCTAAATTTTTTCCTTCTTTTTTTCCCTTGGAGAAAAAGACTGTGAGATACCAATTGTCAGGAAAAATGCATTAAGAAGTTTATTTTTTTTTCCATCTTATTCGTGGGTGGGGGGGGGGGGAGTGGGAAAGGAAAAATTAAAATAAAAACCTTCAAAATTTACGGTTATAAAAAAAAAGATTATTTTTTATTTTTTATTTTTTTTTGTACTTTTGAAAGGGTGGTAGGTAGGGTAAGGTTAATGACTGGGAAGGATTGGGAAAGGGAAATTAAATTACGGAGTTTTTTTTTTTTTTTTTCATAAAAAAAAGGGAGAAGGGCAGGGTGGGTGCGATGGTGTTTTATTTTAATTTTTTTTTTTTTAATTTTTTTTTTTGGAAAAAAAAAAAAAAAATATGGATGATTTATATGAAAAAAATTTTAAATCCTTTTTTTTCCCCCCCCCTCATAAAAATCACTTATCTTTGTCTTCGCTATTGATTGTTGAAAGATAGAATGAGGTAAGTACTCATATACAATCAATTACAAACCAGCTATAAGATTTAGAAATAATTAGCTCCCCCTCCCCCCCTAAAAATTTTATTTTATTTTATTTTTTTAATTCGATGTTGACGAAAGTATCCATCCGTTGCTACTTACTTGCAACGGAAAATATATATATATATAAATTCTCGTTTACTGTCCTATCTAGTTCCTATATACAGGTCCATGAGGACGGATGGCCGTACCTTTAATGTGTTCCAACTTGTACACATCCCCCCTTGTATCTGGAGTCGTCTAACTATCCTTTCAATTATTTCACGCATTGGCCTGCTGTTCCAATTTTCCTCTGCTGATGAGGGTTGTCTCAAATTAGGCCCGGTATCTTTATAAAGACCGGGGTTTCTTGGTCGATTGCGGAGGCATCCGAAAATTGTTGGAGCCTGTCCATGGCTATAAGCATTTTTGCAGCGGCGTGGCAGCCTTTCTTGTTTGTGAGCAAATTGACGAAATCGTTTGTGCCAGCTTGAATAAACATCATGGCACGTTGAGTG
>QVIK01001130.1:0-10861 GCA_003957845.1 Oidium heveae | reverse complement strand
TTCATTTCCTTCAATGCCAGAGTGTCCCGGAATCCAGCATACTTTTATTTCTCCTACGAGTGTGTGGGGGAGTCGTTCTCGGGCTTTCCATGCCTGGTTCGCCTTGATGATCTCGTCGTACACTTTTGTAGAGAACTTGATGTTTATGTTTTCTGAAAGTGACCTTACTACCGTTTTGTTGTCAATAAAGACCCATAAATTATTGGCAAAGCGAGTTGTAGACAGGGCTAATGATGAACGTATTCCAAGCAATGCGGCTTCTGCTTCAATGTCGTGTATTTCTTTATTTTTTCCTAATGGGAATGCTCCGGTGCTTATTTGGCGGTCCATTTGATATACAACAAATCCAGCGCCTACCCGACCGTCGTCAAATTTGGAGCCATCCGTGTAGACTAATATATCGTTTTTGGGTATGTTGTCGAGGAAACATCGAAAAGCACTTGCTCTCCCACTTGGGGGCCCTGAGAAGTCTATTTTTGATAATAGCAATCTTTCATTTGTGTCAAACTTCTCCCAAGGTGATTTTAAAAGTGGATCCATTTCCTCCGAAAGTGATATATTCTTTAGGGCGCGGGCAAAACGTGTTAGCGAAGGGCTAGTAGCCAAATTATGGCTCTTGATGTATAGAGGATGCAGGGGATCTAATCTGCGAATCCGCATGACAGCTTTTCTCGACAGTGAATCTAACGAAAGCTCTGCTGGACCAAGACCTGATTCTCGATAGAGTACGACAGATGATGTGGTTCGATATACTGGTAAAATGGCTCTTGCTGCAGCTCTGTAGACTTTATCTATCGTTTTTAGGTGTATCCCGACTTTGTTAGAAATAGTTCGGTTACCCTTTTTCCTGGTTTTACCTGGCCACCAGGTTGGTGCATCAAAGTGGGCAATTGGGAAAACACATGCACTAATAGCTTGCTTGGATAATTGTGGAGATATTCCCCGGATTGTATTGCCAAAGCAACGGAGAGCGTGTGCAACCTTGAGTGCTTTAGATGACTGGATACATGCATGCTGTTTGAAAGATAGTTTCCTATCGAAATGAATTCCCAACCACTTGAGATAAGGTTTTCTCGGGTTGATGATGATAGAGAATTGACTAGTAGTAACGGCGGGATTTTTATCCTTGTCTCGATGTTTTCTGGTAAAGTGTAAGAGTTCAGACTTTCCAGGGTCGAAGGTAATTCCTTCAGCGCAACCCCATGATAGAGCCTGATTCACGGCTTCTCCTATTTTCCTCGAGTTCTCTTCTAAAGTAGGCGATATTTCCAAGATTGCTACGTCATCCGCATATCCGTATGCCTTTCTGAGTCTTTCTAGTTTAAATAAGGGGGATATGTACAACATGAATAGTATTGGTGATATTGGAGAGCCTTGGGGGAGTCCACACTGAATCGGTCGCAGTGGGCCTACCTCACCGTCAAGTCGGATACAAACTTTTCGATCACTTGCAAATGAAGATATCCAGTTACAGATGTGACTTGGCCAACCTTGTTCTCTGAGACGATGTACGAGTCTTCCAGGAAGCACCGCATCAAAAGCCCCTTTGATATCTAGGGTAGCAATTGTAGCTGTTCGGCCTTTGGCTAAAGCAGTTTCTACATCATGTGTAAGGCAAGTAGTTAGGTCTACCGATGACCGTAGCGGCAGTGCGCCAAATTGTTGATGGGGCAAGACTTTATATTTGATGGCGATCCAAGACATGCGCTTTGCTACCAGTCTTTCAAGCCCTTTTCCTAGAACAGACAGAAGAGCAATTGGACGGTATGATCTTGGAGAAGATCTGTCTGCTTTATTCCGCTTTTCTATTATCGCTAGAATGGCGGTTCGGAAACATCGAGGATGATAACCAACCTCAAGGCAGGCCTGGAAGAGATCTAGAACAATGGCTGAGATAGAGGGCCATGCAAGCCGTAGTAGTACAGTGGTTATTCCATCTTTGCCTGGTGTCGTAGCCCCAGTCCCAAGAATTGCGGCTGATATTTCCGGCTCACTTATTTGTGGAAATGGGAGTGCTTTAGTCGCAACGGTAGCTATATGATGCGGGATATCTTCTATTTCTATCTGATTACATAGTAGGTTTCTTGCTATTATGTCTCTCTTTCCCTCAAGTGTCTGGGCTGGTTCGTTTTCAGGATGGAGTGGGTCTACTAAGGGTGGGGTGCGGAAGTGTCCTTTAGACTTGTGCCATTTGGAAATTTTGAAAGCGTCCTTGGCGCTGCTAGCTTCGTCAAGTCTTTTCCGAAAGAAGTTTAATTTAGCTTTCTTAACTACTTTTTTGTATGCCTTTCTATCAGCTTGAGTGGGGGTTCTAATGCGAGGGAGCTCTCTGAATACATTTAAGGTCAGCATGCGTAGTACTACTCCCCCAAGCTCATAACTTAGAACAGGTGATGAGCCCGGGCACTTCTGCGCAGCATAATTAATGCTAACCATAATGGGTACTTACTATGACCAACGACCAAAGTAAGATTGTATTAGAAAATGGTGTCTCGTCAATAAATGGTGTTCGAACCTACAAGCAAAATTAGCACAACGTAATTTCCTAGGTCACGTCTTTCATTCCATTCCTGGAGTAAAACCCGTTAAGTGCCTAATTGATCCTAAGATGGCTGACCCAAATGAGGAGAGCTCTCTGAGCGACCAATACCTAGCCAGACTAGAGCAACGGACCCTCCGAGAGATGGAAGCAAAGAATATCATTACTAGCCGCTTTAGTGCATTAACTTGTCCATGGAATTACGATTATATGACAGCTAAAGACCTATACGATACTGCAGCGAGTATAAATAAAGAGACTGCTGTGGCCCCATATTCTGCTGCCCCAGAAACACTACTCTCTATCAAATTCAACAATACTGCTGATGATTACATCGGTAAGTTCCTAACGGCATTTCAATAATGCCTTCTCTCCGCGCTTTCGCAGGTAATAGAGGTCAGCAGCTCGTTGTGGTCTTGGCGACTTCTAACCCCAACGAGCGCGGATTGGATCCTACAGCCTATTGTACCAAATGTAGACAGACATTAGAACAATTATTATTATCGTCTTCATCCTGGCCTAATGAAGTCAAAAGAAAAGAAAGAAAAAAAGACAGCTATTTCAATTGATATAAATAGCAAGTCTAGTAATTCCGATAGCAGCAGTACTATTATAGCTGCATCGTCAGAATATAATGAAATAATGACAATCTGCGATACGGGTGTATCGTATCATTTCGTGAAGGATAAGTCTCTGTTTTAAAAATCAGTAAATCATCGAAACCTTTCAATTTTGACCAAGCCGTTGGAACATCCTTTTTCAATAGATCGGGGACTGCTGAAATCAAGATCGAGAATGAAAAGTTATATTTAGAAGACGCCATCTTTTCTCCTACATCTATTTGCAACATCATATCAGCAGAACGTCTGGAAAGAATTTCAAAAATACAGCCTGACTGTGACAATAAACTTCTTAATATTAACCATTCTGAAAATAATTGTGAGGTGATCGCCACCTTAACTAAAAAAAATGACGCATACCACATAAATCCCAGTGCTAATCCAGTTCAACGAAATCGAGTTATAGCCACACCTATTGTCGCCAGAGTACCTACAACTATATGCGCATAACGTTAGCATTAGCGACTTGGACACACAGATCAATCGGTATTATAGAAAACGGCTCATATATACAAGGGGCTAGAGGGAATTAATCTCAGCGAACTTACCACATGTGAGACTTGTCATCTGATTAAAGCTCAGAGATATGTCTCTAAAGAACCCAGACCAACTCCTAATGAGCCACTGGATGAAATTCACATAAATACAGTTGGTAAAATTCTCGCTGCAGTCAATAAGCACCAAAATGTCGTAATTATCACAGATGCAAAAACTCGAATGCGCTGGGCACTCTTTGCTCAGACTAAAGATCAATTCGCACCGCTTTTAGTACAATGGATTGAAACACAACAACACTAATTCGACAAAATAGTGCGAGCAATTTTCAAGGACGGAGGAAATGAATTTCACCGAATCAAAGCTCACTGTGAAAATACGGCAAACGGACTGATGTGTCTGCTCTGCACACCCCTGAACAGAATGTCGTCTTCGAATCTGCAAATAAGGTAATACTAACGAAATCACGAACGATGCTTATTGACGTCCGCATACCGGAAATATACTGGCCATGGGCTGTTGAGCACGCTTGCTTTCTAACCAATCGATTGTCTTGCCTTCGTACAAAGAATACGCCTTTACTTGATTTCATGCAGGGCTCGAATCAACCAAATACTGTCAAGTAGATTTTCTTATGTCCCACAATTCGGTTGTAGAGCTTACAAGCTAATCGATCCAAAGCCGGGTAAATTTTCAGCTAGAGCTAAAAAAGGGTGTTTTTTAGGCTTTCAAAAGAATACCGATAAAAATTTCATCATTTTTCATCATTTTTCATCTTCATTGAACGAGTTCTCAAGGCTGAAAATGGATAGAGATCTTCACCTCTCGCGCAACTTTCAATAAAGATATCATGTCCGGAGATAAATTATCACCCATTGTACAGCAGAGAACGTTGAGCTACTGGTCTAATGACCAGTCACTCTTCGCGGGTATTGAACCATTAGATCCACCATCTAAATATAGACAAGAGCATTCACCACCTCCACCACTAGCTGTGCAAAAGGAAGAGCATATAACACTTCACCCATTACCTAAAAACAACGGAGAGTATTTATCATCCCCTCCACTAATTGAGTGTAGAGACAAAAATTTATTGCCTTTCAAACAACAAGGTACAACATCTGAACCAGTTCAAACAACCCACAGCTTAGCTCAAAGCCCTGACCTAAAACTTACAACAAAAGATCTAAGTGACACGGAACATTCTTTCTCTGAAGCAGAAGAAGAGGGGGAATCATCAACTGATCAAAACGAGCTTGAAGAAGAGACACCATTATCACTAGTCAAATTATCTGAACAAGATGAACATGAAACTGGAGTCTATGATAAAGTCATGACAGGTTGGGGTCCAGTCCCTTCAGTGGCAGGCCAAAAACGCGCACACTCGCCAGAGTCGCAATCGTTGCGAGCAAAGCGAAGAAGGGGAGTTATACGACATGACTATAAGCGACTCTACCATGGTAGATCGTCAATAGCGTCAAATGACCCAAAATCTTAGAGCGAGGCAATGACTTCCCCGGAGGCAGGTAAATGGAGAGCAGCAGCTAACGAAGAATTTCGCTCACTGAAAAAAAAAGAGAGTAATTGGATTAATTAAATGATCAGAAATCCTAAAGGATCGTAAACCTATGAAATGCAAATAGGTCTTTAAAAGAAAGTATGACATAAATGGTAACGTTGAGAGATGAAAAGCGCGCTGTACAGTTAAGAGATATACCCAACATAAGGGCATTGACTATCAGGAAACGTTCGCTCCAACGTCTAGGCCTGAAACGGGTCGAATTTGCTCGATCTCGCTCATCAACTTGGCCGGTATCGAAGGCAAGGAGACGTACTCACTGCATTCCTAAACCCAGACCTGAAAATCGATCTCTATATGGATGTAACGGCTGGCAAGCCGAATATTGCCTGCATCTTATGCTGGCTAGCATAAGCGACTTACTAAATTTAGGGGCCAATCAAAACCTTCTAAATATTAAGAAGTATATTTAGAAACCTACATTTTGAAACGAGTGCAAGAGATCTGAGTCTGTCACATTTTAGACATGGGAATCTGCTGAGTCAGATTCCGACAACTTGACCAAACAAACGCTCAAGTTATATTATTCGTACTTGATGGATACAGTAAATATAGGTCATTAGAATGTATAAGTAGAATACTGTAACATTAGATATTTGATTCTCCATAGAAAGAAAATAAACTACCTTTGACTATTAGGTTGCTCAAGTGCCGGTACTCAAACTGTGACAATGGATATTCCTTAAGGCTTCGAAAAACAAGGTTACGTTATTAAAATCTGAAGGATCTATATGGATTAAAACAAGCCCCAGCACTCTAGTACGATGACGTCAGAGCAACTCATTCAAAACATGGCTTATACCCAACACTATCGGATATATGCTTATACACAAATTCTTAAAAAACCTCTTCGCCTTAATGTATGTTGATGACTTTCAGGCAATTGGACCTGATCTCAATAGGATTAATGCCTTAATATCAGCCCTATACAAGAAATATAGACTCAAAACAGTTAACATAGACCTCTTCCTCGGCATTCACATCTCAAATCCCACCAAAAATACTCTTTCATTCTCACAAGGTAGATATGCTCGTGCACTAGTTGATAGGCATGGCCTAGTAAATTGCAAGCCGACGTCATCGTTAATCGAAAGACTCCTTGAACCAAATAAATTAGAATCTATACCTGAACAGACAGCGGAATATAACCAAATTATAGATGGCCTCCAGTATCCAGCAAACAACACTAGGCCAGATATAAGCTTCGCAGTTAATCACTTAGCACGATTCTTGAAGAACTCATCACTCGAGCATATACACGCAGCACACCGCATCTTGAGATATATTTCCAAAAATACAGATCAAGGAATAAATTTCTTTAAAAAAAATGCGAGGACTACATTAGAGGCGTATGCAGATGCTGATTTCTCGACAGACCCGTCAACTGTCACAATTCACAATAAATAAGCAATGAGCATTTGAATATTGGAAGGTAGTTTATTTTAAATTTTCTAAAGAGAGAATTAAATACATGGGACACAGTATCAAATATCAACCACTAAACCCCTGCAATTAAGCTACTCCTTATCTAGAAATAATATGTAACAACAGAGAATTTTAGCAATCCTGTTAATTTATAAGTCGTAAGGCTCTGATTAACTACTCAGCCTCCGTGAGTAGCAGCCTGCACTACACAGTGTAGGCTACAGGAAAAAATCAGCTGAAAAGCTGTCACATCAACAACTCGCTCTACTTCTGGTTAAGTTATTTTTCTAAGATCATAGCTGATAAGCGGGCGGTCTCGTCTTCAACGTAAAGTCGTACTTTCCACCACTGAAGCTGAATATCTTGCAGCAACTGAGACCTGTCGTGAGCCACGATGGGTTCAATCAGTTCTAGAAGAATTGGGAGTGATTGACTAAGTCGAAAGGGGAAATGCACGAGGCTCAGCGTTGATAACCAGTCAGCGATAACTCTCATCAAAAATCATGATAACCACAAGCGATCGAAGCATGTGGCCTAGAGAAATAACTACTGCCGTGAAAAATATGAAGAGGGACGAGAAAAGTGCCGAATCCAATTATCCTATTCACGATAAAGAAATGTTAGCAATAATCATCTGTTTGACTGAATGGCGGGCAGAGCTCCGATCTGTTTCAAAGTCCTTCACTATTTTGACTGATCATAAAAATTTGAATTATTTTGCTATGAAACGTTTTCTAAGCGAGCGACAAGCAAGGTACAATGATGTACTCCAGCAATTTCAGTACGAACTTAAGTGGCGGGCAGGAAATGCAAATGAACGACCAGATGCTCTATCACGTCGTGAACAAGACAAACCAACGGATCTAACAGACGAACAAATGACAGGACGAATTATGCAACTTCTGTCAGCATTCCATACCAGCGCAACAACCGTATACTCGAGTAATTTAGATAATGCAGGAAATCCAGATCGAGCTATTGGGTCTAGATTATTTGAAGATGATAATATGCAAGCTCTTTGGGAAGAGGCAGTTGTAGCTGATGTGGAATGGCAACGTGCCCGTGATGTGGTGGAGATGGGTGAAAGAGGATTTCCAGCGGAAATTGCGGTAAAAACAAAAGTTAACATCGCCGAATGCTCAGTTGCTGCAGATGGGATACTTCGAGGGAGAGAAAATAGGATCTGGGTGCCGAAATATGAGCCTCTGCAGACTGCAATCATGCTAAATACACACGATGGCTATCTTTCAGGACATCCAGGTCGGGACACTATAATTGGTATATTATTACGTCGTTGGTATTGGCCTAACATGAGAGAATCTGTTCGGCGTTTTGTTAGAAATAGTGATGTGTGTGGTCGTTCGACAGTTTGGCGTGAGGCAGAGGCGGGATTTATACGTTCACTTCCAATACCAGAACGCATTGGCAGTGAATTGACTATAGATTTCGTAACAGATCTTCCCAAATCAAAAGTCAGTACCAATATTATTGTTATTACAGACAGATTGTCTAAAGATATTTTTCTGTTTTGTGCGAAATCAATGGGCGCGCAAGAATGTGCTAAGCTTTTTGTTGATAGGTATTATTGGTTCTTCGGCTTCCCTCGTTATCTTAAGAGTGACAGAGCGAGTGATTGGCTCAGTCATTTCTGGAAAAAACTTTGTAAATTGACAAAGATAAATCAAAGACTAACGACGGCCTACCACCCCCAATTTAACGCTAGTGAAAGGGCAAATTAAGAATTGTATCAGTACCTCCGCGCTTTCCCATGTTACTTTCAAAATGATTGGATGGATTTTCTACCATTGGCCCAATTATCGCTAAATTCACGCCCAAGTTCGGCGATAGGTGGTATAAGTAAGTCCATTTTTCCTAAGAAACGGTTATGATTTAGCTCTATTGATGGAACCTACTCCAAGTCAAGATACCGTCTCGCGCCATCCTGGCACTATCAATGGAAGAAAGTATGTACAACGACTAAAGGATGCATAGGACTTTGCTCAAGCCGCAATGACATCAGCGCAACAAAGGTATGAAGCGAGTGGGAATTTTTCTTGTCGTCAAACAAAACGTTTCAAAGTCGGTGACGAAGTTTGGTTAAACCTGCAGCACATCAAAACTCCACAGTTATCAAAAAAGCTGGCTTGGCAACATGCAACATACACAGTGATCTCCGTGCCAGACGCATTAACTGTGGAGTTGAATATCCCTGAAAATATTCATAATAAATCTCATGTTGAGATAGTCAAAAGAGCAGGAACAGATCCTTTTTCGAGTCAAATACGAGACAATACTCAGAATCCACCGATTTTTGATGAGTTTGGAAAGGATGAATTTCCAGTCGAAGCAATTCTTCGAGTTAGAACAGTACGTCGTGGGCGTGGAAAATTTAGACAAGCCTTAGTTAATGTGACGGATGAGCCCAAGTAATAAAGCGTGCAGTTAACAACAATATATTTCTTAGAATCTAAATCTAAAGATCTAATAGTAAACAAACAATATTAAGCCATTATGTAAGCACAGTAGAATCTCTCGATAAGTCACAGTGTGATTTGCGACGTAGATTTCATACATAAGTGTAGCTTTATGCAAGTAATTGAAATTAAAACATGGTACCATAGTGTGTTCGCACTATTTTTTGACAACTTCCTAGTGTTCTATGTCAGATCTCAGATATACATTGGAGTATGTGACAACCCGTGGTTTAGATATATGTAGTCATATCGGGTTATCGGTCGGAGATGCCGCAGCCGGCACACATTTGTGCTTATATCGGGTTATCCGTTGAGGATTGTTAAGTGGATCATATAAGAGTTATTAATACAGCAAATGGACTTTGATACCAGGAAGTTAAACACCATGGAATACACATAAATACTCTTTGTCTTGTAGCTTAGATCATTAGCTTTATTAAACCAATATATTCCAAATTCTTGCTTGTTGTGCTCAAACTTCCATTGCCACTCATAACATTCTAACGGTATTAAATAGGTGGTTTATAACATTAACTTCAATAATTCACGTTTGAGGATCTCCAAAATAGTCATCTCACTGATCTTAATAACAGCGGTGTTGCAGCATTATTTGTGTCAATAGTAGTCTTCGTGGATAACTATGTTACAAACTGCCTCAAGCAAAGACTTGGGTTACTTCACTTCAGCGCTGAAGGCGGTGGGCTATAAGAAGCTTAGCGCATAACGATTTAGTCAAAGTGTACAGCGATTTAGCAAGGGAGCCGATCCACGGCGGCTGATACTGTAATGAATATCTCTATATTATCAGGTGACTTTAAATCACATGACCCTATGTATATAAATAGATAGCTGACATAATAAAAATTTCATGCTCCTTTCGCACAACAGATATATTTGCCCCATCTATTTTTAAGAGAAGAAACAACACAACTACAGTATAACTGGCACTGCCGCTCATTTGACGGAAATGAGCCCTCAACTACCCCGAATTCCCCATTCTGCCATTTCCTCCCACTCCCCTCCCCTTATCGCACCACCTGATCCACCTCCGTCAACTATAACACCACCTGATCCAACAGCACCTCAAAGGCCTATCATTACGGCTGTTCCTCCCTCGAAACGTGCTTCAAATCAGCATGATGGTAGACTAGGCCAATCTAGTCAAATTAACAACTTGAACATAAATAATGCTTATCTCCCAAAGGAGTTGACTGAAATAATAGCGGCAAGGCAACGTCAAGAGCGTGCTTGGCACATTCGTTTTTCAATCTGCGCAAGTATATACAGCAATATTGACAGCACTCTATCAATCTATATGGAAGATATTGAAAGAGAAGAGGCTGAGCTCATCAGAAAGTATCTTAGGGAAGCAATTGCATGCCTAGCTGCTGCAAAAAATGCCCCCAAGCCACCAAAAATATCAATTTCATCAAAACCAAAAAAAATGCAGAACTCAAACAAAACAACAGCTACAAAGCAGAATAAGCCTTTGATCGCTATTCCTAGACATCTTACTTGTTCGAACTCGCATAATGTGCAGGCCGATTTCATAGAATCAACTATTCCTCAAAAGCAACAAGAGAAGTCCTGGGCGACAGTCACTCGTAATGGTCACAAAGAATCACGGTCTTTAACACTGATTGTGAATCCTCAAACTGAAATTAGACCCGACTTCGTAGCTCATCTACCTAGCCGTCCTATGACACACAACAAGGATAAAAAGAAAAAA
>QVIK01001129.1:0-10907 GCA_003957845.1 Oidium heveae | reverse complement strand
AGATAAACATACTAGTATATCGAAAACCTAGATCTCAACATTAGGAAGCTAATTCTATAGCCCTAATTAATTAATTAAATATACATATATAGAGAGCTAGGCGCATTAACTTTTAACAGCCCTAACATTTGTTGGAATGTCGAGCTGCACACGACCGAGCTGTGCTTAATTGTATCGAGATAGATCAAAGTGACGTAACGTGTTTTGGTACAATGTTTCCTAACAATTTTGTGCTTAAGTATCCGGTAGGATGCTTATTGATAAAGAATAGATTAAGAAATCAAAATACATACTTCTTACAATTGAATAAAATACAATACTTACCCTATTGAAATTTACTCTATCAGAACCTCTTCTTTAACCAAAATAAATATCTATCTATAAACCCAATCCTTATTTACTCGTATCGTGGTCAGACAACCAGGACTGATTCCCAGACATTAAACTAGGTTACTTCAGTTTATTGTTATAAATTTTACAATATTTGATGCAGAGATTCCTGAATTATTGCCCAAACAATAGTAGGTACACTCCAAAGAATATGCTGTCGAATTAAAGGGGTTCTATGAACCATAGAGCCCAGCNGTTTATTGTTATAAATTTTACAATATTTGATGCAGAGATTCCTGAATTATTGCCCAAACAATAGTAGGTACACTCCAAAGAATATGCTGTCGAATTAAAGGGGTTCTATGAACCATAGAGCCCAGCTCAAATAAGAGAAGAGGTGTGCGCAGAGTTATCAGATCAGCCTTGGAGCTTCCACTTACATCGCGCCGGACAATAGAATTAGAGCGCATAAAGCATATCGCAAATGATAGAACAAAACCACATTCTGAAGGATGAAAAGCAGCAAAAGGCAAAAACTGTAGCAAACATGGCAGCTAAAAACGTGCCAATTGTCGGAAAAAACCATACAGCAGAGTGTCAGAATCACCTTATCTTGTATAGTATATAATATATATGGAGATTTACCACACTATAGTATTCTATAATTCTGGTCTAGCCTTTTGGTCAACTGGCAATGTATTTATCTCATGTATTATATAGGATGGTATCCTTAGCCTATCACTTCACTTCTTGCTCTTGCTCCGCTGTCCATATGCTGCTTTTGATACAGAGTCTGCCAGCTGTCAAGAATATAAGTAGGCAGTAATTATAGGACGACATTTGTGAATGGACCAGTGTTGGCAAATGAGTTTAATGCTTATAGCCTGTATTGGAAACCGGCCTGTCAACACAGAAAGCGAGCCAATCAGTTAGAACGCATCATAGATAATTTAGGACTATTAGCGAATAACGATACATCAGTGGCAACGAGGCCAAAGCAGACACCGGGCCAATCTATCGACCTTACTCCAACTTTCCCAGATTTGGGAGATCTTTCTGCGTGGATCATTGACCCCGAATACGCCCCTCCATCTAATCACGAGCCCATAACATTTGATCTCAAAAATATAAATAAGACTGTCAGAACCCTGAGAGCTAGCACGAAAACCACAGTATGAATTATCGAAGATATGGCGAAAGATCAAGAAAGAGCGGCACACAATGCGTGAAAAGAGATATCCTGTCGGGTGAGGCATACAAAGCAGGCAATGAGGGATTGGTATAAAAGGCGTTTACTGTTAGTCAGTAAAAAAGTTGTCAGACCCAGATCGTATCAACTTCCGTACCCTCTTTATCTTATAGAATTGGGATGAGGAGCTGATCGCTGCGCTGGTAGAATAGCGCATACGTTAGGGACGTCATCTTGACGTATGAAAGATCAATTAGGGAATGTTCCTTCGAAACAAATAAGGCTAACAATACTCAAGTAAGATCTTACAGAGTTATTATTCCAATAAATGGCTCTGGAAAAGTTATTGAAAAAGTAGCAAAAGAGTTCATATCAAATTGGTGCGAGAGCAGCGGACTACTACACTAAGGTAAGATTGGGAGCCAAAAACAATGCCTTTATGTTGACGCGGTGGCAAGAGTGGTAAATGGAGTTGAGGAAACCTGGTAAAATGGACGTAGAAGGCGCCTTCGATCATGTGAGTCTTAAAGGCTTTTTACGGCATATAATGAAATGAAAGCAGATAGCAATCTAACCGAGTGAGTCGGATTCTTCTGAAGCGATCAACGTCTACAATTGGTCATCGTTGAACTTTGTGGTAATGAAATTAGAGTAGAGAGCCGTGTACCACAGGGGTCACCGGTATCTCCTACCCTCTTCGCCATCTACTTGAATGGAGTATTTGAGTTTGTTAAAAAGAAAACAAGAGGATTCCTAGCCATATCATTTACAGATGATTGTGGCTTTTCTTGAAGCTTCCATCCTTTCCGCCTAAAGACCTCTCTTTAAACTTACAAATGGCATTTTTTATATAAGTCAATTTAGTATGATAAACTCGTTCGAGGAATTGTGTTTAGATAAAGCTTAGGGGTGGCTTCGTATCAGACAGTATCCGCAAAGATCTGCAGGACTGCCTCATCAAGCTTCCAGAATCGAGAAAATGAAAGATCATCGCCTGTCTAATGGCAGTGATTTGTTACCACGAGAGCCCACCCAACAAGTTCCTTGTGACGAAACCAGGTAGCTTTCCATTGGGCAATTCGTCATCCCAGAGCTAGATCAACTCTTTCCATTTCGAACCTCAGAATTATCCTCATATTATCGACCAAGACCTTACCGAAAATTAACTCTCAAAACGATACGAATTGTTGTTGGATTTTGATTTTTTTCCCGGTTGTGACAGGTCGAGCTGGCAAAACCATGGCCGCCATCGACTAGTACTTTATTTTAATTCTTGCCTCGCATTATCGTTATCAAGAAAAGTGAACCCTTATGGATAAATGATGGAAAGAAAATATTCCTGAGTTGGATCTTTCCAGATTCAAAGATGTAGGGAACGAATGATGAAGCATAAGTTTTGGGGCTGAGTGACATGATTGTATTTGAAGATATTTTCTCTTGAAGAGTGATTAATTTAAATAAAGGTTTTTCCCATAAGAAATTATAAGATTGAAAAGTAATGTTATAAAATCGATTTGATAATGAACTTCCAGTAATTGTATCCCTTTGCCTCAATTTTTTTATTTATACATATCTGAAGACTATCCCCTTGAAAATTATACAGTAACTTTTACTATTTGGAATTAAGTCAACTGTTGAGATCTACACAGTGATGAAATACTTGATCATTAATAATCATATTTAATGAAAAACCAACAGCTATGATTCTGAAACAACTAATCTATGAATCAATGGGGTTTATATTGCATGGCGAACCTTAAAATAATAACATGCAGTTATCAAGTTAGAAATTTGGGAGATGATCAACGTTCATTCACTCTGAAGATTAGTGAACCCGAGACTCTCGTAAGCATGTCAAGTAATCTTGCGCCCCGATTCTCAGGCTGAAACCAGTCCTACATTATCAATTATACTATAATAGTTTATTATTCTAAGCAAAATTCTTGCAAAATTATAATATAACATGGAGTTTTTATAGTGAAGATCCACATCTAGATCAGGAATATTGTCCTCACTTAACAAACTAGTAAGTGATATGTGTCGGTGGATGAATTTTGATGGTTGTTAATGATGGCATGACTAATCACAATTACAATACCAAAGCTTTGATCTAAGGAAAATTTATACAAATATTTATCAGACGGCCTTACTTATTGCAACAGACAGACAGCGGAGGAGAAATCGAACGGGCTTTCCTTTATTTACAAGAACCAGAAGATTTGTAATATTAGCGCGTCAACACATCAAGTAGTCACAGAAAAAATCATAGGGTGACATTAATGGTTAAAATACGGATTAAGTTGCTCGATTTAAATACTCGTGGCAGGCGCGATAGACACTCTTTAGTTTTTGGTTTTCAATCGACGGCCTACCATCATTCACTCTATTAGGAATATGCTGCTCAAAAGACAAGGTTGCCTTGGTTGGTCTTCTAGTCAGAACTTTAAAAATATTCGGCAGTGGTTTCTGATAAACAGCAGTGGTGGTGGTGGTTCAATTAAACATGTGAAAAACCTCTCTATTATATCCTTGCAATTCTTTTCCTCATACGGCTCTTGCAACTTTCATACGAACATTTAACTTACGATATAGTTCAAAAATAGTCTTCAGATATACAGCTCTTTCAATGTTATCATCACCACTGTCGGCCTGCAAATATTAGGTCTAGATCACTTTTCTCGCTCAAACCAGATATTAACTCAATAAATCTCTCAAGATGTTCGACTAGAATAACTCAGAATCATGTATTTTATAAGATTTCAAATATTCGATTTGCTTCCACTGCGTCTAGTACACTACCTGCCTCTACATCTAGCTTGGCACAGACATCCGGAGCATCTACACTCGACCTAACGGATAGCGAGTTTACTGGTCAATTAACACACGGAATTAATCTAAATGAAAGTTTGGAACCAACCGCAGAAGCGCTTCTACATGCCCCAGAGAGCATTGGCTATCTCAAATCAGTTGGATTAGACTGGGGCTGGGGTCCAACATCAGTGGTGGAATATGTGATGGAACATTTACACGTTTATATGGGAACTCCATGGTGGGTGACAATTACTGTGACAGCTATCCTCGTCAGAGCTGCCTTATTTAGACCATATATTTCTTCGGCTGAGAATGCTACTAGAATGGCAATCGTGAATCCAATCGCTAAGCCAATTATTGATAAAATGATGGCTGCCCAGAAAGCCGGAGATCAAGCATCCTTTTTTCAATATAAACAGGAGCAGACTCTAATATATAAACGAGCGGGAATTAAAATGTGGAAATCTGGTATTCCATTTATACAAATGGTCATTGGATTTGGAACATTTCGATTATTGAACGGAATGGCAAAATTGCCCGTCCCTGGTCTCGAAACAGGTGGTACTCTTTGGTTTCAAAATCTCTCAGTTGCAGATCCGCTTTATATCCTTCCCCTAGCTACGGCAGCAACACTTCACTGGGTTATGAAAGTATGATAGCTGTTCATATTTCGTTCTTTTCCTCTAAAGCTCATCTAGTACTAATACTATCTAGAAAGGCGGAGAAACAGGTGTTCAAACGATGAACCCGAAAATGTTTAGCTTCGTAAAGTGGGGATTCCCTCTTATATCCTTGGTATTTACGTCTTGGCTTCCTGCTGGTGTTCAACTCACTTTTTTTATATCTGGTCTCCTCTCTCTTGCTCAAGCATCACTCCTCCGCCAGCCATGGCTTCGTTCCTACTTCCGCATGACCCCACTTCCCACTTCCAATGCATCTCAAAAGCCTAACCTTACTAGCACTTATAAAGGCAATATCCGTACTGTTCAAAATTTAGCTTTATCACAAGCTGAGCTCACTGAACGATTTAAAGCCCCAAATATATCAAAGCAACAATCGGAGGGTGGGCTCAAGCAGATATTGTCTGGTGCCGTGACGGATATTAAAGGCACAGTAAAGGAGGTGGTGGAGACAGGTCGAAATTTTGCCGGAAATACTAAAAAAGAGGTCCAAGGCCGATTAGATAAAGCCGAGATACGACAACGTGAATTATATGAAAAGAAGATGCAAGAAGAGGAATGGAATGCCCGATCAGAGGAGCAAAGATTAAGAAGGCTTGAAAGAAAAAAGCGAAAGAATCATATTCTATCAAAGTCCGAAAAAGCATGATTAGTTGAATATTACATTGTATCTAAAAAATTCTATTAGGAACCAGGGAATAAGATAGAAGAAAATTATAATTGGGAAATGATTTATTGCCAAGCTCTGAGGCCCTGGCTGGGCTAAGAGAATTTCTTTCACTTCTTCGTATCGTTTTCTTGATAACACGCATTTAGTAATTGTGGCTTTTGCTAGAAACAATGATTCTTACTTCCGTCAACAGCTCTACCCAGAAAATATTTTATGCGTAAATTTCTTGCGAAGGAGTTTTCAAAATTATTATCAGTTAGAGGCTTGAATAGATAAAATGGTAATGGAGTACTTTGACGTTGTCCATTCAGTTTTCATATCACCTCATCAAGATCTGTCTCTTCATGGTTAAATTAATCGATCTTTTATGTTGAGTTCTTCATAAAATTTTGCCATCAGCAGCATAAAATATTATAAGAATTTGTTTCCAGCTCTCTGATTCTACAATTTATCTAGCAGTAAAATATAAATTCATACTCAAATACGTGGTTTAAGAACAGGTACAAGTTCGAAGATCCTGTTCTTGATCTATAAATGTTCTAAACTGCAACCCAGGCTCTCGATCTATTCAAGTTCGTGAAGAATTAGTTTCAGACTTTGACTTCAAAAGGATAGAAAGGGGTTAAAATATTACAGAGGAAAAAACTCCTCTCGAAGATTAGATATATAATGATTCTCTTGTGCACACTAAATAAAAAAAAGAGGCATAAAATAACTACGGTATAAATATTAGTTACTAAGAAGGGGCTGTACCAGAGTATCTAAACGAAGTAGTGAAAGGGGATGTTCAAGCAATATTAAGTCCGCATGAGACATCAATCTTTTGTGCGTAATAGCAGCGAAGGCGATTGTTCCTCTTGGCCATTGCTCTCTTAAATTTGGAAGAGTAATGGCAATTGCTTAGAGGATTGTATCTCCCTTACTACTTTCAACTCATTATAAAGTCGTTGTCGTTGCGTGATATCAAATCAAAAATTATAGTAACTAGCGAAAGATTACTAGGCTTTGTTGTAATAAAGATGTCTAGCAGTAGAACAAAAAGGATTGGATGTGTCAAGGTGTTATGAGTGCAGTTTTTAAGCCAACTAACTGATTATGTAACGAAGTAATTCCAATTTCAGCAGCCAACGTACAAGTTTAGCTATTTAAACTTGAAAATTTGCAAGTGATATCGAGGAACCAATATCAATCAAATTGTTTACTCAACGAGTCATCTTTCAACTAATACTTTGTTATAGTTTTTCTAAGCAAATCAGCTATAAATCTGATAGGGAAATCTTTTTTTTTGTCTCTAATATGTTATGCTGAGCATAAGTATTGACTCATTGATTTCTATCAATTACTACGCACTGTATTGAATAGAGAAAGACATCTAAAAGCATTCGCAAGTCGAATAAATAAGCTCCTTTGGGCAGCTTTTCATTTCAAATTATTCAAGGAACGAAGATGGAAAAAGCTTATATTGAGGTGCAAACTGTGGAAATGTAGAGACAGTATCGAGGACTTTTTCATCTCAAGTAGCTTTGGAATTATGAGTCAGATTGAGTCGATTAGTAATCCCGATAAATATACATCAAATATACGTCATTTGATAAATGTGATGACATAACAGGAGTATATAGATAAAATATTTGCATATGACATGTTTCTGTTTTAGATACCTACCCGTGAGGCAATATACTATGCTTACCTGAGTTTCCAAAAGCAAATAGAGCAAACAGATATGTGTGGTAAGCGAGGCAATACGGCCGCTAGCACAGAATGATTTAGTATTTAATCTCCCTTTTCATCAAGTTTTCCTCTTCAGCTCTGTAAGTTTAGCTTTCACTACCCCATGGAAATGAAAAAATACTAACGTTCTCAGCTTTGCCTATTGGCTTAGATCAAGTGTAGTATCTGTTCTTTTCAGTTTAATCTCTGAAAGTCTTCTACGGAAGACACATTGATTATACTCATTTTTGAAACTCGAATGGAAACCTCTGGGCTTGCCTATGTCTTCATTCACAGTGTCATCGGTATAACACTGCTTCCGATTGACGCGAAATTCTTTTTCATTGCGAAAGCTGTGTTCAGCTCCGCGAAGAAATAGATCCTCTTTATCCCCCCCAACATAAAAACTTTCCATACATCAGAAAGATCAAACCCTGACCTATTGAATAAACGCTTCAATCATTATAAACTCCGAGTCCGAGCAACTATACTGCATCGCAAAATTGCATCCACTCGAGTCTTTGCATTACCTCGACTCTCACTTTGGACAACGTATACTCTCATGCTTAACTTAGAAATCTTTTAGCCCCAGAATTAACAAATTCTTACTTTGGTATCGCTCTGTATAGAAAAAAATGCGAATTTACATGCCTCTGAATCAAAGATTATCATCACGTTGCGATCTCTTTCAGTCTTACATCTACGTAATTTATTTCCCACAAGTATCGCGTTTTTTAGCTTTCATCTATTCCCGGCAGTATTGTTAGTAACCACAACTCGTCTTTGAGTAATCGAGTAGACAATTATGTATTGCTCAAAGTACGCTTTCATTATTGATGAAAGCAATGAAAGATTCGATGGATAAGTTAAGAGATTGAAGATGTGTAAGAAGCACCGTGAGCAGTATACGAAGAAGCGTAGATTTCTTCTGTATACTTAGTTATTCAATTGAAATATATATAAACCAGCTTGATTCCTTTCGCGGACAACTACTGAGAGATTCTAAACTCAATAACAGGGTTGGTTCTAGTTACCAAAAATCACAAGGATATTCTAAATATATATATATATATACATATATATATAGCCGTCATTTTAACATGCACTCTTTGATACCTGATCAAAATGGGGTCCCACCACTCTGCTGAGTAGATTCATTTAGCTGTATAAACGACTAGTATACATGGTGCCGTACTCAGAATTACTTTGGTTCATGGGGCTAACCTATTCATCACTTGGCTTGCTTCAGAATCATGGAAACTTAGGGCTCGCTCGGCAAATCTTGAAGGGATGCAAGTTCTTAAAACGACAAGGATCATTGAGTCTCATTAGAGGGTCGTCAAGCATGAATTTTCTTCATGTGTACTGTTGGAATCAACATGTTCTAAATAATAGACTTAATATAATTTTGATTATCCATAGGTACGAGGGGGCGGATGTGCATGCAGGCCTAAGGTATCAATCAATCTTAGAAGAGAAACAATTTATGTATAAATTTACTATTGCGTATAGACTTGGAAGTTAGATTTGAATTAATATATTTTCTTTAACCTATTAACATTCCATAACAGCAATCATCTTGCAATACGTAGAATATTCCGGTTCTACCAACAAATACATTTGTCCCAGAATTGATTTGTTTTGTTGAGTTCCTTTTTTCGAGTCTGGTGCCACAAATGCTCGAACGAATATCTGCTAGCATATAGGTTGAGCCACACAGTTTGCAGGAGTACTACACCGATCCAATTCAGAAGATAAGTGCATGCAATTCGCTTCTACCGAGTCGATTTCTTCTTTGTAGACATACCCTATGTTGCTTTGAGGATCTTTTGAATATCGTACTGCTCTTCTTGGAGGTCCGTCGTAAAAGACGTTGACCATTCTGGGTTGGAAAGCAACTTAATCTCTGCCCAGAACAAAGGATACAAAGCAGTGATGTACTCACTAAAAATAGTTATCAAATATTCGACGATGATCCCAGTCTTAATAGCTCTGGATCTGATGACGATTCTTTAGAGGCTAATATTTTTAAGTCGCAGGACGAAAACGAAGAATCGCTAGTCCTAACTGATGATGAGACCAAGAATTCGATGTCGAAGATGGCGTATCAATTAAACTAGCTATTGCAAGATTATTAGGAGAGCAGAAAAAGATTGGTAACGCTAATTTTCTCCAGATAAATTATCGAGACTTCTAGATAGGCCATTTATTCACAGTATTTGTAAGACTGAAAGACTCAGATAAATCTGAGATCACGGAAATCTCAGCTCTTATCGGTCAACGACGGCAAAAGATCGGAAGACGAGTCCTTTGACGCATTTTCAAAGAAGTAAACTTCAATATTTTCCCGCAAAGCCCTTCATATGATAGGAGGTTTTATATATGTTAGTGATGAGGAAGAAAGCCAGCAAGTAGTATCTACTGATATCTTTCAGCGTGTCTGTAGAATATCTTACCTGAACCTGGATAAAAATCTAGACGTTTCTGACTGTTGTTCCCAATGGGATCATAGCAACTATTGCTCTATCACTGCAGTGGACCCAATGAATATTATGGAAGACGAAGAATTCATTTCAACAAGTCTGGCCGGGCTTAATGAGAATATGAGTACCTGGAATATACACCAACAATTCGCATCCTGTTTATGATTGAAACGGATCCTAGATATCGGTATCACCAATAGTTATGCAGCTATGTCTACTGGCATCTAAGTACATTTGAATATCGGACCGAAAGGTCGGCCTCTAAGTGCTTTGAATAAGAGCAATGCAATAATGGCGGCAGATAGAAAGCGCTTAGTTGTGAAATGTTCGACCCAAAGGGAGGATATCAATTTTGAGTATGCGGCAAGAAATACAGCAGACACTATGAGACCAACTAAAAAGCTATGTGATCCTAAGTCATGTCGTGACTGTAATGGTCAATACCATGATAAGCGAAATTGTCCGAGAAGGATAGACGTCACAGACGATGAAAATGAGCGAATCCCGGCTATGAGATCTCTGTAATGTCAAGCAATGTATCTAAGAGCTAATTTCTTCTTTCCTAGATACAATGTTACCATCCGTATCTAGATATTTCTAGCTTGTAATTCAAGCGTATAGTATTGTATATTTAGTTTTTGATGATGTGCCATACAGAAAACATTTAAACATATCAATCATAAATGTAAGCCCTGAAAAAAATCTCAAAATCTCAAAATCTCAAATTCTGCAAATTAAAAATTAAACAAGCAACAAATATATCTTTTGTTGACGTANGATAAGACCCTTGCCTTGATATAAAAATACCCAGTACAGTTGCACATCAACTCGTTGGCCCTAGCAACGGAATACTATGTAAATAAATTCACAAAAATCAGTCTTCAGGACCAATATCTTCCAACATTCCAGTACTTCTTCATAAGGCTATTCTAGTAAGCTTATTCTAATAAATTATAATCAATTTTAGTCAAATCCTAGAGAAATCATTGGTACGTAGTTCTGTAATCTCTAGGATCTTCAGACTCATCGCAACC
>QVIK01001126.1:0-11022 GCA_003957845.1 Oidium heveae | reverse complement strand
TATTTAAAGTTACGTCATTACTATAAATATCATCATGCCTAAGCTAACCAGCTTAGGCTACAGGGCCAATCGGCTACTCAGCCGTTACACCAAGTACACCAAAACGTCCTCGAGAATCCTTTGATCCTGAAATGACGCCAATAAAAAAGTCTGATGCGTATATGACGCAGGGATAAGTAAGTATCACGATGGCCAGCAGACGAAAGTGATTTCTGGTTTATCCTGAATACTTGGCCCGGATTCTAGCTAAGAGCGAGGTCTGGCATTCGATATTCCTAATGATAAAAATAATTGCTATATCGTAGGCAAATGCAAGACGTACTAAATAGCACCTATGTTTCTTCAATTAGACAACACCGGATGATTATTCTGATCTGTGCTCTTATCAGTGTTGGTCTCACTGGAATTTATATAACTCGTCGAGTCGTGTAAGGCTTTTTACTTTTATACTTTTTGTTGTTCTATCTAAATTCTAACTAACATGTTCTATAAGGTATATACGTACGTATATTTGCTATGCGAATTCACATGACTGTATAGATAATTACTATAGAATACATTCATATAGAACAGTCAATGGACGTAGTGGAAGTTTCTTGAGGGGAATAGAGGGAAGCTCATAAAATTAGACAGAAGTACATGATCCTAGTCACGATAATAGTTATTGTCTCTTAATATGATAGTGAAATGTAGATCTGCGTAGTCCCGATTTTGATAGAAAGGACAATTTTACGTTGTAATGTATATTGCCATAAAACTGGAATCCTAAATTATTTTATGAGGAATCCCTGAGTCGAATAGCGACTAGTGCCATCGGCAGAACTAGCATCACAAGCAGCCAGTACGTGATTCTGCTGATGATCCTTACTCTTGTTCATAATACCGAAATTTTTGGTTCCTAACGGATAGCAAATTACATGATCTACTTCTCGCAGATGCTCTAGGCCAGAATCAGATAAAATTTACTTAGCAAAGCAGATGCATATGAAATTTCTGGCCTTAATACGACGGCAGGGTATATCATGTTATCAATTCCCTTGTAAAATTTGGAGAGATAAAATGCTTGCTTTTCTTGGGACTCCCAGAAATCAATCACTTGAAAGATGCCTCTCACAAATCAACATTGATAAAAGAAGTCTATTTTTTTACCTCGAGAATAGAGATCGTCGAACAGAATGGACTACTGGTTTTGTAGTCAGCACTTCAAACTATTGTCGTAGTATCGCTATGATATTAATTATAAAACCTTTATGGGTAATTTAGATAATATAAAGGAAGTCTCAAATGATAGTTTTAGTTTCAAATCTAGAATTGAGAGAATTAATAAACTTCGTTCTCATATCTACATCTTTACTCCTGAAGGCTTATTTCACAAACAGCTATTCTTCAGCTGTTAGCACGAAAAGCTAAGGTCTTCTGAGGGGAAAAAAATTATAATACGGAAAAGAAATTTTAAATTATTTTTTGCTCCGCTTTGCAAGTAAAATACCCCCAGAAGTGCAACGCCATATCTTGTTCCTTGGAATCCCTTCCCCCATGCTTAAAACGCCTAACGCCTATGTAATATAAAAGGTTTTTCCTGCATTATTTAAATCCATCACATCATCTTAAAACTATCTCTTTTGCATCACGCATCAGACTCTCACTTGGACAGTAGGGACACTTGCATCGACCAGTCTTAGATATTCTTTGCAATGACTCTTTCGCAAGCACATGTCCACATGGCATTACCATGGCGGGGTTCTTTTCAGTGGTTTGTTCTTTGCTTACTGGACAAACGAAAATTGGATGAAAAAACATACTTCGAGGAATAGGTATTTCTACGGGTAGTTCACTTTGCGTTGTCCACTCTGTTTTTTTGTCCCGAACAATATCTGCAAACTTGAGTAGTGTTGGTAAAGCTATGGCACCAGCCGTACAGGCAATGTGTAGAGGCGAAGCAGAGGAGAGTCCTAAGTGTGAGCAGAAATCCGTTATGAATGAAGAGTAAATCTTCTCCCAAGCAGATTCACAATTAAGCAGCCGATAATAAGGAGACTGTTTTAAATTAGATCTGTACAGTAGCGCAGTAATTAGCTGTTCAATTTCTTTTGGAAATCTAGCCATATGCCTTGGAAAGTTTTCCCTTGCATAGTTATAAGCCCCCAACAACCCGTTATTCTGATCATCTGGCAAGCCATTTTTTTCCGGGCCATGGAATAGCCAAAGATACTGAAGTTTGCAAAGTTCAAATTCAATATTGGAGCCACGCTGTTCCAGCTGCAAACTGTTCTGCTTTGCCCACTGTATTGCAGATTCCAAGTTGTATACTTTAAGATCTTCGAGAATGGAATACATTTTTAAAAACGCTCGAAGAATGTCTTCAACCTTAAGCTCTTCAGAATCAATCATGGGTTGGTCATTTACAGTCATAGTAACGGCCTGGCCTTCGGAAAGAAAAGTTCGGGCTAAAGAAAATTGCCCCTCACGAATGAGATGCATTGCTATTGCTCGATTTATTAATTTGGTATGAGACGTTAAGGCATCGAGATTATCAGGAAGGGCCTTAATAGGAACGTTCTTCTAGTATTAGGCACTGATAAACTCAAGGAAGAGAATAATTTACCTTATCCAAACTCTTGCCATATTTTGTATAGGTCTTATGAATTTGAACTAAGTCCTCGTTGACTTGCTCAAATCCTTTTTTAAGGGGATTTTGAAGTGTAGCAAGAGTTATAGGTGCTGAATTTGGGTCTAAACGGAGTTCAGTTCATCACCAAAGCAATACATTCTAACCTTGATCACCGACCTGCCACTATTGTTTCTCGGGCTTTCTCGAGCTGCTCAATGAGAATATCTACATCTCTGATACTTTTCTCCAGAGTCATATTATTCTCCAACTTTGATAGCTCAGTTTCAAGAGCATCCATGATTTTCCAATACTCTGGTGAATTAAAATCCCTAAAGAAATTTGCTCAATACCTCCTCTACTTACCAAATTTCATAATAAGATAAAAGTAATCTGTATTAATAAAAGATGCCTAATTTACTTAGGGAGAAGGTTTGACTTGATCTCAAGTTCCTCGTTAGTCTAAAATCTCACTAACCGCATAAGGCTTATGATTTTTTGCATGACGTTACAAATACGAAGTCCATCCCAGATATCTTGTTT
The DNA here is from genome assembly GCA_003957845.1 of Oidium heveae. NCBI lineage: Eukaryota > Fungi > Ascomycota > Leotiomycetes > Helotiales > Erysiphaceae > Oidium > Oidium heveae. Next base: position 7,871 of record QVIK01001126.1, on the reverse strand, counting down.
ATCCTTATTATCCTTATTTTGCACAATTTTTAAATATTCCTTTTTTCTACTCTCTTAGGACCTTAAATCTGTTCAAGGGATTGAAGGAGTACACAGAGTATCAGGTGTAGATTTAGGAATATTTTAATATCATTAGATTTCGATAACACTTGAAGTGTTTATAGACAATGGAGGTAACTAAATAAATTGGGCGGGTGATGCCAATAGCTCCCTCCCTGCTCATGTAATTATAGATTCTGCCAAGAAACATTTTAAGACCTAACCGGCCGCTAATATGGACTTATTAACAATCACCTCAACAGCAAAATGTACATGTGGGAGAGGATGTATTAAACAGCTATAAAAATCTCGACTAAACTAAGCAATCGAATAATGCGCAGTATATCTTGGCTCCCATTTTTACACAACATTGTTAACCCTAGAAATACATTTGTTCCCAATTAAACGTAATAGCGCCACCGGTATTTAACAAGCGTGGCCCTCATGACCCTCCGGACGCTGGGAACCGCGTCTCGAAGACGACCTCAGCGTTGAATAGGAAGAGTGGTATCTCTTTTACAAATCCCCGTTCAGCNAACCGCGTCTCGAAGACGACCTCAGCGTTGAATAGGAAGAGTGGTATCTCTTTTACAAATCCCCGTTCAGCACCGCATGCAAATGTTGCTCTCCACAAGAGTAGCATACTAGAGAAAAATTTTGGAGCTGAGCAATTCTCAATTGATGATCAAGCTAACATGGCGGATATGGACGTTGAGCCGAAAGAGCTGTCGATTAACACAGTCAATTCAGATCCGTTTCAAGAAGATTTTCCTCCACTATCCGGGATCTCTGACGTTTATGTTGCTAAGAGCACTACAGAGAGTAGTAAAATAAATGAAGAAAATCGAAGCGCCACATTACTTATGGATGCCATTAAAGGCCTACTCGATCTTATGAATCCTTACCTTAAAAAACTGGAGGTGGAACATCCAGGTATTGGTACAGATTTCATGGCTCTACTTGCAGACGGCGCCTCTAGGGCTATGCGTGGGGAACGCATTTACACCAATCTATCAAATATGTTATCTTTTAATCCAAAGATCTCAAAATCAACATGGGCAGAAAAAGCAGGTGCAGCTGTAAACGGTCAGAATATTTCATTGAAAAAGCAAACTATCAGGGCAACACTGCCCCGTGGGCAAAGTAAAGAAGACCGCCGAGTAATTATTAGACTTTGCCCAGACCATGAGGCAAGGAAAACCGGCTCTTTCGAACTTCGACAAAAAATTCAACAGCTCATTCCTGATAAGTCACTTATAGCAGTCGTTCGGACAGTTCCTTCGGGGGTTGCAATTCTAGCAGCTACACCGGCTAAGGCCGCTACTCTATCACAATACAAGGAAGCGATTGAAAATAGATTTGGAGATGCAAATGTAGAAAGACAAGAGACTTGGACAATTTTTGTTGTGGAGCCGATTCCTAAGAAAATACACGGCTTGGATGGCTTCTATGATCCATTTGATGGCCTTCTGCAGGAAGAATTAGCTCCAATCCGTGATACTGTCCCCATCAGACACGCTAGTTGGACTCGTCGTTCTCTGAATGACGAGCCTTTGGGAAATATTCGCATCTGTGTTCCAGAGAATAAAGCCAGTAAGTTTCCCTCTAGACTCCGCTTATTTAGAGAGACTGTTTCAGTTCAAAGAATCAGAAAACGAAATCTAGTTACAACTTGCGAGAAGTGCTATGATTTTCACGCTACACGAACATGTGCGCGGACTGTCAAGTGCAAACTCTGTGGCACTGAAGCTCACGATGAACCCCGTATAATAACTCCAAAGTGCTTAAATTGCCGAGGCCAACATAGTATGGTAGATACCTCTTGCCCCGCTCGACCATGCCGAAAAAACGGTGTTCTTGTACGCCCTTCTGGTATTCAGCTCCAACATATCCGACTTGCTGGCCAAAAAGAGTTTGCGAAAACTAACAATCATCAGTCTTCGGACCCACCAACAACCTCCACCGCAATCAGCGGTACAGAAAACAATCAAACTCCAAAGTACTAATGGTTAGAAGTCAAAATCAGCGAAGAGGAGAGCTCCAAATCATGCAAGTTAATGTCGCCAGATCTTCATTTGCACACGATATAGCGCTTACTTACGCTCAAGAACACCAAATTGATGTTGTTTTGATACAAGAACCTCAGACTTTTTCAGACCTCTCGTCGCAGAGATCTAAGTCGCACCATGGTTTCGAAAGTTTCTTTCCAGATTCTACTTGGCTCTCAAGGCCCAAAGCTATTACATATATACGAAGAGACTCACATCTGAAACCATTTCAGGTGGCGTCTAATTTCTCCAGAGGCATAGTACAAGTTATTATTTCCCGTGGGGACAATAAAATGATTCCTATCTGGAATGTCTACAACGCTCCTACAGGCTCAATTAGTGCTGGTGAAGGTCTATCTACTATTTTAAGTTATCCACGCACACCCTTTTTGTTGGCGGAGACTTTAAATTACGTCATCCAATGTGGGATTCGTTAGCTACCTCCATCCTAAGGCCATGCACCGATCTTATCGACTGGTAAGAAAGAAAGGGCCTCAAACTACTCAACCTAATAGGAGTTCCCACACATAGCCTTGGTGGAACGAAAGACCTCGCCTTCTGCTTAGAAGACAGTGCGAACTGCGAGATCCGTCCAGGTCTACATTCTACATCTGATCATGAGACAATTGTTACGAAAATTTGCTGGCATTTTAGTAGTAAAAAGCAGGCTAAATTAAGATATAAAGAACTAGACCAGGAAATCTTTGTGCGTCTTCTTGGTAACAACCATCATCCTCACTTCATTTCATCGCGAGATGACCTAGAAAATGAAGCAAGAGATATTATTGAGACTATTCATACTTCTCTCGTAGGGGCTTGTCCTCGGAAAAGATTTCTGAATCATGGAACCCCGTGGTGGAATGAAGATTGCCGGTCGGCGCTTCACGCCTACCACAGAGCAAGGCGGGAAGGGCATGGAACATCGGAAAAATACTTCCTCGGAAATGTTGTACGACACGCAAAAAAAGCTTATTGGAACATAATTATCGCACACTCGAAATCATTATCACAAGTTTATAGAATAGTTAAATGGCATAATGCGGCCCCAAGATACCAAACTCCTCCCTTCCACTGTGAAGAAGGCAGTGAACCCATATCTGACCCACACGCAAAGGCTCGACTTCTCCATCAGTCACTTTTAAGTCGCCAAGATCAGCTCGAAGATATACCACCCGATACACCTGCGGTGTAATAATAGTAATAATAATAATAATAATAATAATAATAATAATAATAATAATAATAATAATAATAATAATAATAATAATAGATAGTGATAGATAGGAGAGTAGAGTAGAATCTAGCAACAATCATCTCCACAAACCTTTACTTTTCCACTGCCCATAGTAATTTCGTTATACTGCTTATGCCACAATACTATCTACTGCCTATCTTGTGACAAAGACCCTATTACATTGGATATTTAATCCGATTTCTAGTGAAAAATTATTCCAAAAGCTAACATAACTTGGCTAAAATACATAAAATATCTTATACTCTCATCTATTACAAAAACTTACTTCTCAAACCCTTGATGGGCACAGTTGCTTCTATTGTGACCTGTGGATGTACACCCTCTGCAAAACTGATTATTATGGCTATTATGAATGCAAAAGCTACAATGCTGTAGTTGAACTTCAATCTGCTCAAACTAGCTTAGGGTACGATATATATAGCCGTTTTGAAATCTTCCTATCACTTTTTCGTCTCGAACGCAGGTTTATGCTTGGCATAAACATTTTTCATCATATGTCATCGACAAAGAATTCTCTTCGAGTGGGTGGACGGAAACCTTTGATCAATAGCATTTGTTAATGCTACTTTACAGTCCGTTAATATGGCCGATGGCCATAGTTTTACACCATCACTGGTATAGACTATCTCAATGAGTCACTCTAACGCTCTATCGTAATTTAACTGGATCTCAAGATCCAAAAAGCAAAGACCGATTGTGAAGGAATTGCTATGATGATCCACTCCTATAAAATGGAGAAGCGGCATATCAAATTTATTGGTCTTATAAATATAATCCATCAGCAGCATTTCAAAGTGATGTCTAGCATATTGGACGGCCCTACAAACTGCAAAAATTAATATAGGCATTCGTCGCGAGGTATCTAATTGATACCGGAAGAAAATATCACTATTTATTTGTTCTTGCTCCATATTAGTAATTAACGCTTCAGAACTTGATTGGCCCCGCCTTTCTTCCCGTACTGCTTCAGCCCTAATGTTATATTTATCTCTATGGGAAGTAGATTTAGTTGAGTTCTCTTCTCTGAGGATCAAGCTTATCTGTTTAGACCAGACTCAGGTTGAAAGTAATTCTCAAACACGACTTTCTTTTGAATTTATATGACAATGTTCAATAAAAGAGGAGCTGTCACTTGCTTTGTGATTATGTACCGATAATTCAGAATGTCCATGAGAAAGAGTTCACTGGCCATCCACTCTCACTTGGACAATAGGGACACTTGTATCGACCAGTCATAGATATTCTCTGTAATGACTCTTTCGTAAGCACATGTGTCAGGATTGCCTTATCATGTATAATATATACGTGGAGACCTACCAGGTCATAGTGTTCTATGATTCTAGTCTCGGCTTTTGGTCGAGTGGTGATGCATCTATCTCGTTTATCATGTAGGATGGCAAACTTTAGCCTGTCACTCCTTACTCCTTGCCCCGCTGTCTACATGCCGCTTCTGACACCAGTAAAAATCGTCAAAGCCAGTAATCTCAAGTAGGGTCTAACGTTCTTTAAGTTGATGTCGGTAAGAATGGCCCATCTTTGAGCTGAAAAGGCCTCTACATTCTGCTCCAGTAACAGAATTGGTATTGCGCAGGTCATACTGCTTTTGCGCACTGATTAGCCCCTCTCTGGATATCTTGCCAATAACATTGGCAAAAACTGGGCTACATGGTATCTCTGAAGTTGATTGATTTCTGGCGGTCCTCAACTGTATTATTTCGAACTGGAAAACACAAGCAAGATTGATAGCCGATTTCACCGTCAACAGATCACCTGAATTTTCCAGAATCAATAATTAGGTGAAAGGTCCGACGAACTGTTGTGATATCAGGCATATGATGTCATAACAGGATGAAATACACTCAGCCACACCGGCACATGAACTTTTCTTATGCATAACAGTTTAATGCAGGGATCTCTAGAACATTACATATACCGATATAGGAATATTCTGGAATCGTGGAAGTATGAAGATAGTTCTATTAACATCCTCAGTATAGTAGATTGAGAAGATAGATATATGTAGTACTTAGATATATAAAGAGGTATTGACCTCATTGTAGAAAGTAATTAGTGAAGTTAATAAATTACTGCTAATACCAATCACTACTCTATTCAACACTCTGTGAACGTGCATTTGATATCTACCAGGTAGCTATTCCATATCTCATAACCTTGTATTTTTAACACGAACGTGTAAGATTTAGAATCTGATCGACTTTACCTGAAGAATGCTAGATCCATCTCTTTAGAGCCGCACGTGCACTCTCTAGACGCGAGGTGTTGTTATCTCCAAAATATCGTGCCGCGTGCATCCAAACATCTATGAATTTTTCTCGGTACAGAAGCCAAGTTGTTTCCAAGTAGAAAATTACATTTTCCGGGGCCATGCTTCGTAATTCATCGAGTCGCATTTCGTATATCTCCTCTGATTCCGAATAGTCCAGTTGATTCCATGCTTTCATGAAATTTGTGAAGTCTTCCTGCGAAAAAGATACTGCAGAATTTAGTGATAGCGTTGTTCTCTACGCACCTATTGGTTTTGTAAGTGGCATCGAGCATCCAAACCTTTCCTCGGCTAAATCGCTGACAAACTTCCCTGGTAGACGGTGAAGCGATAAATAGGTGCTTCAATCTGTTATCGACACCTTGATGAATGTTATATGTTGCAGAGGTGTTTTGCAGGTATTCCAGCAAAGCCTACAGCGGTGTGCGCCCCGCAAGTGCCTCCGTCCTAGCTTTATGTCTTATGTTCCAAATATCGCGTGGGGTAGCGTGCAGGTTATCTTTGTTATTGCGGAGAGATGTCATAATCTATCTAGGTCGCACTCCGGCGGTAGACAAAGCAAGAACTGACTCTCTCTCCGCTTCGGTTACTTGGCGACCTTGTAGGTGCGCGCCAGGGTGGTGGGATGCTGAATGGTTGTGGTTCCCGTTCTTTATCTGTACTTGCTAGAATGAGCTCAATTCCGTCTGGACTCAACGGAATTAGACAAAGGATAATTGGTCTTACTGCTTGAAGTAAGACGCGTTCCTGAATGGTCTGGTGCAGTTGGCTTCGGTACCCAAACATCAGACCTCGAGCACTAAACATAAAGCACCGTAGTTGATCCAATTCTTGTGTCCTTTCTGATTCTTCTCACTACAATCTCTTGGCCGGAATTACGTGCGTGTTGTTGCACTGCATCTTCGGCCGCTTGGAGAGTTGCGTAGGTGATTTTGGTATGTGGAGGTAACATTTTCTTGATGAAAGAGTAAGATAATGCTAATACAATGAGGCAGAGTGAAAAAATAATTGATTGTGCAGCGAAAGATTGAAATGGTATGTATTCTAATTTGCTATATGAGCTTCGCATTTAGCCGTGGAAACTAAAACGAATCAAGAGACGGTTGGATTCCTTAACTGGTATATTAATGGTTTCTGTTTACATTGTATGTCAACACACTAATAGTACCCTTGACACGCTAAACTGCTTAAGTGGAGTCACCTGACTTTTTCCTGTAGGTTGATAGTGATGTAGCTAAGTAAATAATTTGGATTTTAAGCCTATCAAAAGATGTGGAATGGTTAGCCAAATGGATGGGACGTGCATCCTAATTCTAATATCATTCGTTAATCTTCTCGTTAACTATTAAAGGTAGGGAAAACATTATATTCATACCATTTTCCCTTATTTCCTCACTCCCTGCTCTCTTCTCTCCTCTTCTCTCTATGCTACTTACCTATCATTTAACCCCTCAGCAAGCTATAGTTAGTCTTCACTCAATCATAACAGAGCCACTCTGGAAACTAGAGTTAGCGAGACTAAAGAGTCTGTAAGTTATAATCAATATAATTCGTGAAGCTGGGCCCGGCTCTTGTTTTGGCCATTGAAATATTGAGAAGTCCTAAGTCCACAAGTCTTTTGAGTGATAATCAACTTAGGGCCAGGGCTAGCACATGCACACAAACAGACTGTTCAAAATCTTTTTGTCGGTAATTTTTGTATCTCTGCCGTCATTATTGCATCTCATTGTTGATCAGTACAGCTACGGAATTCGTATGTAACAGCTCAACAATTTTGTTTTGTTTGGAGCAATGCTTGTTGGGGTCCTTAGTGACTACAGGGAGAAGCAGCAAGAGAGCAGAGCAGAGCAGAGCAGAGCAGGGGGTGAGGAAATATTTATTTATTTATTTATTCTATTTAAGGTCCTAGGCTTACGCCCTAATGTCCGCTTTGGGTACAGGACCGGCGGAGCCGGTAGGGATCATGGCCTCAGGCATGCCCTACTCGTTCACGCCCGTTATTTACATAAAAGGTAATGTAATTAAAGGATAACGAAACGATGAAACACAAAAATAAAAGGAAATACAAAATAAAGAAACAAATATTTAAGATTAGCCCAGCATTCCTCACACCAAGGTCTAACCTGCCACTCATCGTCCTGGCAAACTTTCAGATACTCTCCTCGCGTTCAGCAGAAGATGAGTCGGGTATTTGGACACTGAAACAACCTGTGATTCGTGCAAATTCGCTAAATTTCTTGAGGCA
>QVIK01001125.1:0-11023 GCA_003957845.1 Oidium heveae | reverse complement strand
AGAATTTTGTTTACTCTCTAGATAGTTTTGAATCACACAAGTACACTGAAACTAGTAGCTCTGTCTCTAATTATTCTCCTGTATCGTGACACCTGTATGCAAACTAAATTTTCTAAGGGAATGATGGTTGGCCCGTCAATTAAGTGGCCAATCATAATATGCTTATGTGCTGCTGAAGGTCTCTGCATCATATACTTCTCCACCATGTAATACCCCGTGTCCTTTTTGAAAGGTTACCCCACCCCGTTGGAGAACGAACCCCCATGCCGACCGACCGGGACCTTCTGAGGATCCATCAGAGTAGGCACATATATCATTAGGAGATATTGTGTTTATCCTAAACTTATGTTTATGTACCCCGTCTACCTTTGAACCAAGGGCTATCGTATATACTGGAGCTGGTAATGGCTCCGCGACTTCAGCTTGAGGCAACTGTTGATAAGCACGCTGGACTCGAGACATTTGAATCTCAGGCTTCTTAGATAGTCTTGCCTTGGACTCAAATTTTAAAGTGCCAACATTTGGACACATACTTGCTCATGATCGAAGGGGATGACGATCGTCGAGAGAATTTAAGCGAGCAGCAAGACGTAGGCGATATCCTTCTAGGAGTATACGTGCAGGGGGGGTTCCTCTTTCTCTATGTAGAACTACATTTGGTAAAGTTCTCCACACCGGTAATATGGCTCTCAATGCCATATGTAAGACCTTATCAATTACCCCACTGTGAAATGATGTGGGTGGAGTTACATTCCCAGTTGCTGACGGACGAGACAGGCCTGGCCATCATAATTCTGCACCATATGATGCCACTGGAACAATACATGTGTCTATTGACTTTAATAATGCTTTTGGGGCAGCTCCTNTCCCAGTTGCTGACGGACGAGACAGGCCTGGCCATCATAATTCTGCACCATATGATGCCACTGGAACAATACATGTGTCTATTGACTTTAATAATGCTTTTGGGGCAGCTCCTCTTTTCACCGTGTTTAGTCGCCGCTTGTGCTGCGCAAGCTTTAGAGCCTTTCCACGCCAAGTTGCTACGTATTGTTTGAAAGTGAGTTGAGAGTCAAGATATATCCCTAACCAGCGTATGTATTCGACGGGTTCAATTAATCTACCACTCATCACTATTCCAACCGGCTCTTCTTTTTTCCGCCCCGGAAACTGAACTTCCTCTGACTTCTTTTCGTCGAACAATACGGCATTTTCATTTGCCCAATTTGTCAAGTTGTCTAATTCTCTTTGTGTAGTGGCTGCTGACTCTATGACTGTACGTCCAAAGCCAAGGATCCCAATGTCGTCAGCATAGCTGAATCGAGAAATAGTACTACCACTCCTCATTGGTTCTGCCATGTATAATGAGAGAAGAAGGGGAGAAATAGGTGAACCCTGAGGGACCCCACATTTTAGCTCCTTAGGTCTCGTTACTCCGCCATTAAATCGGACTTGTACACTACGACTCTCGAGAAACGATGAAATCCACCGAAGAATAGACTTCGGCCATCCTTAATTTTGCATTCGTCCTATTAGTCTATTGTGTAAGGTGGCGTCGAAAGCTCCTTGTACATCAAGCGTAACCAGTGTAGCAGCCCAACCTAGTTTTTTTGCTTCTTCTATATCGTGCACTACACAGGAGATAAGATCTGTTCCTGATCGTTTAGGTAATGCTCCGAATTGCTGTTGACCTACGATATCAAAAGTAATAGAAAGATGGGACATTCTTTTTGCTATTAGCCTCTCTAAACCTTCCCCTAGACACGATAAAAGAGATATAGGTCTCCATCCTTGAACTGAAGATGGGTCCCGCTTAGGTTTGGGGAGAAATACTACTTCTGCGAGTTTTAAACAGACAGGATGGTAGCCAAGAAGGAGCTAAGCGCGAAAAAGGTGAGTAATGAGAGGTCCTATACTGGTCCAACAGACTGCAAGTAGTTCAACCGAAATTCCATCCGCTCCCGGACTAGTATTACCGCTACCGATCGTGCAGGCCCGCACATCAGATTCTATCAGATTATTCGATGAGCTCTTCTCCTGACAGTGTATAAGGAAGAATGACATCGGATGCAGAGAATCATGCAAGGAGGCAGTCACGTAAAATAATTACACGCTCTACTTGGTCTGATATAAATTTTTCTTCTCATCTAAGGGAAGGGGTAATATTGGCTTGCATAGGGGCCGCCCATCTCATTAGTTTGTATACCTCACGAGATGATTTTATTTCCTCTATCTTATGTTTCCAGTGCTCTCTCTTTGTCAAGGAAACTATCTTTCGGAAGGTTCTTGCCCGTGCAATGCGTTCAGAATCTTCCACTGACTGTTGGTAATCCAAATGGTCTGGTTTGCACTCAAGTGTCCACCAAGGTGCGCTTCTTGTACCTTGCCTATGGGGACGCTTGCCGACTGATTTCAATGCGTTTTCCAGAGCTCACAATATATCTCGAGCGAAGTTTTCCGTTTGTTCCAGTGTATATAAGGGGGTATCTAAGGGTGTAAGCGGGGGTAGCCATTGCGAAACTACCTGTGAAAATTGGGGTAACATCGCTTTTGAAACTCGAATTTTTCCATGATAGGGAGACGAATTTCTTGTTATCCCTTTATAGTTAGGAACAAAACCACACATTGGCAAGTGACCGCTCGTCATGCACTCTTCTGTACTAACCCATGCCATCGCTTCATTAATATTTGTCCACGCTAAGTCCAGCGTGTTTCCCGCACGGTGCGTAGGTTGATCTACAATGAGACAGCTAAGATTGTGATCCCCAGCCCATCTTTGAATCTCTTCTCCCTGACCATAAAAACTGCTAGCACTAGGCTGCCAGGCCCAGTATACTGAATTGAAGTCTCCAATAGCCACAGTTTTGCCTGAAGGCTTCCAATTTAAAAGCGGCTTTACAGCACTTGGGTCATGCGGTGCTTTATACACATTTAAGAACATTATATTGTTTACCTCTACCCAACAGTAATCACCTGTCGGTGAGTCTGGATATTTTTGAACAGATGTAATCCTCTTGGGGTCTCTCTTGATATACGTTGCTGCTCATGAGCGAGTATCATCTCCTATTAAAGGAAGATATAAATCATAATTTGGGTGTGTCTTTGTACGGCCAGACCACCATGGTTCTTGAACTAGCAGGACATCTATTCTTGTTTCACATGCACGAGCTAATGAGATGTCTTGTGTGGTTCCCCCTCTTCCAACATCTATTGACAAGAAATTTAGTACATCTTGGAGGGGATGGCAACCTTGTGAGTTGCCGCTCATAAACGCGATGCATCGCCCGTCAATTGGACGACAGGAGATGCCTGGGAGCTTTCAGAATTAGTGGTTAGATCTGAACATTGGGTGCTTGTTATCTCAATGATATCATTTTCAGTAGTTGCAGCATTCTCTTCAGTAGTAATTGTTCTGACTAAAGCTTGATATTTTTTTTCACCAGCTTGTCGGTACGTTATCATCTATTTCTTGGTAGGTGCGGCTAGGCGAGTTGGACAGGCCAGGCATCTACGACTGTCCGAACGATGTGGTCCCCCGCAGTTTCTACACTTAGTCGTGGCCATACAAATATCTTCTGAATGGTTTGTGGACCCACAATTTCCAAAGGATGGCGCTCTAGAGCAGTTTTTCGAGGGGTGATGTCCATTACATCTTTTGCAAAACTCCAAATGCTGTTGTTTTTAAAAGGGCCTGGCGATTCCAGATTCATCAAATACTCTGAATCCGGCGCGAGGGGCCTTGGAGAAAAATGTCATCCAAGTACGATGAGGTGCTTCAGTATTATTTCTTCCATATAACTTTAAGTGGGCTGGTCTTACGGAGCAGACATGCTCAATCTTAAAAGCAAGCATAGAGCTACTTACCTGAACATCTCCTTGTTCCTTGCGAATGGTTGCTGGTACAGTTGGAATAATGACTGGTATCCAGTTGGTAGCTGATTCTATTTTTGCTACTGTTAAAAATAAGCCGTTATCTGCCTTAACTATCGCTTCACGCACTTCCGAACTACTAGGGCTTAAGGTAAACCCCGAGTGGACGGGCTTGATTCTTCCAATAAGAGAGGGTGAAATTAACTGTTTTTTAACTTCTACCTCTCGGATTCCGGCTGGAGTATTTCCGCCATTCATGATCTTGTGGAAGGCGAACAAAGAGTCTTTTGTCAGAACCTGACATTGCAATCTTATCCGTGGGTGACTGTCGCTGTGACGCTTTAGACGAAGGAACCGCTTGTGTTTTATCGCATACTACCACCCTTGCTTTCCTATGACCATTGCGTGCCACGGTAACCTAGGTCTGATCATTTGTGGTAGGAGTCTTTGATAGTGCTATCTCTTGTGTCTTTCTTCGACTTGAAACATGGATTATGACTATACGGGGAGTATAGTAGTATTTTCTTTGAATTCTTATCTTTACTGCTTAAATTTCCATGTCCTTCGTTTGGTCGACTGTTAGATGGAATAAGCGGTGGAGAGGGGGAGGTTTCCGCAGCCGCAAAGTTAGCAATCGCTTGTCGAAGAAACGCCTTGAATACCACAATTTCCTCTATCTCGATTTCTTCTTTGAAATTTACGAGAGTACTATCTATGCAACTGATCATAGTTGTACATATGAGAAGATGTGCATTCCAGGCACGCTCACGACGCTGTCGTATCGCTATAATTTCAGCTAGTTCCTTTGGAAGGAACGCGTTCTCGATTCCAGGTTTGTCCCTACTATTCTGGATAGGTCTTTCTGTAATGTGACGCTTGGAGGGTACAACAGGCTTGAGGTTTTCTCTGCTGTCCATTGTCCTTGGTGGTGTTTCTGGGTTTGACGGTGAAGGTGACGCGGTAGGGGATGGGAGGCTGGGGGAATGGGGGGTTGTTAATGGCTCGATTCCGTTAAAGGAGCATGAGATTCTTAGGTTATTTCCATTGAATCTTTCATTCTGATATCATAGCCAGTTTTTTGCTGTATAATTTCAATGTATACATCTATATAAAATACCGGAGAAGGGCTAGTGATTCCGTCGGGGAATAGTATTCTTAATTGGAACGCACTCATTTGAGTGATCCAGCATGTTCAACAAAGCCTGTCCAATTTCAGATACACTTGTCTTGAGTGATCTGACTTGCACACATTGGCCTTGGGCTAGTCATTTTGTTGACGTAGCAAATTATCTCACGTGACGGCTGGGAGTCCAGCATCAGAGCGGAATGCATAGATCAAAAAACGTCACCACGTGATACATTTTTAAATCGTTTTACGTTTCATATTTTCTATTCTAAAGCCCCACTCTTAAAGGTTCCACTTCAGTTTTATGATTCAATCCTAATTTTTTATCGGATATTCATCTCTAATTATTAAAGTCATCCTCTAACAAGTAACATCGCCATCGATAACCACTGATTATACGCAACTTACCTGATCAATTACTCTCCTAATAAATATTCCAATTATCCTACATCTCTTAAAAATTATTGTTGATAATGGAGTCTAAAACCTGCTACTGTTCTAAAAGCCGCTCCTTCCGAACCTGCGAAGATTTTCCTGTAAATAAACAGGGTAAGATTTACAAAATTTGCCAGCGGCATTCAAAGAAACGAGAATTGTTAGCATTCCATGAGTGGGACGACTTTATAAATGAGATCACTATCAAGAGCCAGCCGATAAGAGTTCTGTCTGTTTTTTACGGTAAGAAATACAGTTAATCATTTACATTAGTAGCCTCAAACTGATATTATTGATACTGTGTATACATTTGATCTGGATCGGCTAGCTGTCGCTTTTGGATCACAACTTCATGTAACCAAGGAGGCCGATCGAACCGAACAGACCAATGCAATTAACCAACTTGTTTAGATCATCTGGGAAAATTGTGGCTTTCGATTTAGGCATATATGAACTATGTCTACAGTTTACTTATGGTACACATTTACTTGTTCACAAGATATCTCCCTGGAAAAAAATTTATCTTCAAAAAATATTCGCCACAAAAGTCGGATAGATAATTTTGAATGCAACATCCGGCTTCAAATTACCCCATCGCTGGAAGATAGATCCCTATTGTTAAAAATTCACCATAAAATTCACACGTCTTATGATGAAATTCACATGGAACCTAAAATCTAGGCATTCATAAATGAAAGAGTAATCACATTGACACCTTCCAAGACCTGGCAAAATTTTCAGCCAACAGGGCTCCCAAAAGTTCAGCATATTGTACATCATCAGATATACTATCAGTGGAAACAAGCTAATAAAGGTTTTTGGAGACTTCAGGAGGACCAGCCCTTATCAGGCAACACATCTCTTTGAAGAACTCACAATCAAATACTGTCATGTAGTTATTCTGGTTGCTAATGTGCGCGCCTTAGCAATTTACTTTCGCTCATCTATTGATCCCTTATCAAGAACTACTAAGGAGGTGGCGATTGACGCAACTTCCGGAACTAATAATGCAGGGATGGATCTATATGCCTTGCTTGCCGAGCTTGATGGAGCCAGAGTTCCGATGGCCTACTGTTTTGTTGAAATGCTTCCCTCAAACGAGAATTCACCAAATGGAACTACAATACAAGTCCTCGATCGCCTTTTGTAACCGTTACGGCAAGCGAGACTCTCTCCTTCCTCTATCGATTGTGATAAGGATAGGTATGAGATAAATGCAGCACAGCAGGTTTGGCCGTTGGCGAGAATTCACTTTTGCTTTTGGCATGCAAAACGCGCCATACAAATGAAATTGAAAGACTCGTTCAGGGTAACTTCTTTTGCCTATTACATGCCAGGTAAGGCTCATGCTCTCGTTCCTAGTCACGAAATTTATTGGGGCTCTATTCCCGAGCCCCCAAAGAAGTCCTACCACAATGTTTTACCAAATATATGATTAATTTTTAATTCAAGCGTTCTTCTAATTAATTATTGGTCATTTACTTTATTTATATATTGGGTAACATATTTTTTTTGGTATATTTGTAGCTTAGCCGCTAAAATCAGATCTGCATACTTTGTATTAGTATTTAAAATCAGATGCATAATATTTAACTCTATTTTCTACTACAAAAAATTATCTTGAGATTTAAAGCATTTGTACTAGAATCATGTCATAGATCTGTTAAAGAGAAGGCTTAATATTGAATTTACTTGGTAGTTTTTAATTCGAATTCACAAAATCTGAGCCGCTCGAGTTCGCATGGCAGAATTCAGAATATAATTTTTTTGAATATTTCCCCAATATAGTACGGACTTATATTAATTTACCACTCGCCTATTATATTCTTACTTTGACGATCATGCTGTACTAGTACTAGTTTAGATATTAGGTCTGAAAATATATCACGTGGTGACGTTTTTTGTTGTATGCATTGCGGGACGTTGAGTCCAGCTCCCAGTCTATTAGGTATCGGGCTAAGCCCTTAACAGTTTTCCACGCAGTAAAATGTCGTGCGCACAAGGATAACCCATCGTTGACTTGGTTAGGCCGTAGCAAGTGGTAGCGAGGTTGCGTATTCTGTATGGCTTGTATGCACCTTGGAGCCTAGCAAGCGAAATCTTTCCGGCGCTTGCCGCGAACAGCGAGCCAAGATTGGCACCCGCAACAGCCCGTTCACGAGCATGCTGTTGTATGATCACGGTAAGCTACCCTTCGCATGTAAGCTTAATTGCTGTATCCACGGATAAAAGGTCGCCCGTTGATATCGCAATCCTTTTTTTTCTTTTTTTTGGATAAAAAAAGCTGCATGGGCACTTTCCACCCGTGATGTTGTGGTATGCCCGAAGTGAAGAACGTGAGTGTAAGAAATACTCTTAGATCTATAAAATTAATTAATTTCAATCTAGCTGGGTGCCTAAAATAAGAGAGTCATATAGAGCGTAAAAAAAATTGTTGTGTTTCCTCTATTGAGAATAGCGGTGTTTATTATTGTCTTGACCGCCTTCCTATTATTAGGAAATAGAGGAACATAAATCCCACAAATTTATGGGTATTGGGGGGGTACTCTATATCAGCCGCCTAACTGGGGACTACACAAAAGTACTAATTGTTAAGTTAAAGAAGTTATAAATATAGGTTTATAGTCCCGGGTCGGAACCGTGATAAATATTACTATAATCAGTATTAATACTGACAGGTTCTATGAAACACTATAAGATATAACCATGCTCTAAAATCTGGCTTTCATTAGACGCAGCCTTTTTTTTTTTTGACTAGTTTTGGTCAATTCTTCGGTAACCTAAGAAACCATTTGCTTGGACACCACAGAAATAAATATTGAGAAAATATCACAAATCTTTAAAATTTGAGAGAACACAAGCCTTCAGTACTTGATTGGTATAGCACAAGTCTTCGATGCACCGATATTAATGAACCACAAAGAATCTCATCTCTTCTTTACCCCTACGAGCGAAATTCAGACGTCATAACCTATTATAGTAAGTGCCATATGACCTTGGCTATGTAATATTAAAAGTTCCGTAATGTAGCAAGCATTATCTTCGGATTTACAAGACCTTATACAATACATTCTTCCCGGAACTTTACTTTCTGGTCCGTGCAAACTGTCTTTCACAACACTAGTAATACAGGGGTATCTTCGTTTTCCAATCATTACTTAAGAACCTTATTTTAACGCCTCAACAATCCCGTCTCTAGCAATGAGATTATAATATAAAAAAAGAAATATTTATTTACAAACGCGATGAACATTTACGCGCTGAGACCACATGATAATTCAACAGGACAATTCAGATAATTTAGCACACTTTGCTTATGATTTTTTTCAGTTCTGGCCATCTCCTTCAAATAGGTTTGATTTTGAAGTGTAGGGAGATCAACGAAAAGACCAGTGCCTTAAGGTCTTGAACTAGGTAATAGAATACTCGTAGCCCCTCGGGATCTTGTGATTCCGTCACGTCGACAAGAGAGCCAATCTTTGCGGTCTAGAAAATCGATCGATTAATACTGTAATAATAATCGAGCACGATGTAGATTCAATCATAGAAATCATACCTCAAACGAAATGTGTTCGCTGCCAAGCCGAATTTCTAACTCTTGTCTGCCATCTTTGTTTTTCTGCGGCCATTTGCTGTCATCTTCCCTACTACGGTTAGAAAAGAATTCCTACAAAATCAAACGAGTCTCACTTCATAATCTCACTCGACTTGATGATGCGCTTGATTTCATCCACAAGTAGAGAGCTGACACACACTACGGAAACATGAATCAATGCATTAGAAGCACCAATCAGCCACTAACTTTCTTTCCTAATAAGTGAATCATTTCGATAGTTGGAATTATTTGCATATCTAGCTGATGCACTTTTTCCATCCGCTAAGACGCGGAAATCAAACTCTGATCAGGAATTAGATCTTTTATCGTGAGCAGATTTCGTGATACTACCAAGAAATTCATGACCATGTCTGCCTTGATGACCGGAGCTGAGATATATCAGATAACTATGGTACGTAAACATTCAACCGATATTACTTACTAGTATCGCATATAAAAGACTTCACCAGGCACAGTCATATTCTACAGAAAAAGAGATTGTGACGTAGTAAACAGTTGTAGGTATGGATGGGATTCTCGGATGGCTAAGTAAGAAGTTATGACATATAAACTCATTCGAATTGAAGTTATAAATTTTTTATCAGTGTGGGGAAGGGCCTTTGATTATAAAGAGAAATTATAGACATAGAGCACTGATGTCATTGGGGCCGAGACGCACTACACTCACACCATGCTGCAGGTCTGTGTATTAGTCAGCAAATTATGAGGTATACCCGTAGTTGTAACCCACCAAAATATTCCCGCGCATCGAGCTAAAATCATAATTACCAGGGCTTAAAACCTCAGCTTTCACTGTGTGTGCGCACGCTCAACAGTTGAAATAGGAATGCATTCTGTCTTCCGATTAGCTGTTTAATGTATGTGGACCTATGAGCTGATCTTTGCATTTTTTTTTGTAGGATATTTCTCCGGCACAGTAATAACTGTAGTTAACTCTTATTCGTACACCATTTTTAATATTTTTAGATCGCTCGACACGAAATGAGTATAAGTATCATGGTATCTACCCTTGAATTGAGGTGTGTGATTCATTCCTTTAGTAAAATACAGCCAGCTTCTGGAGGCAATCGAATGGATGAAGCAGATAAAGAGGCTTCTGCTGATATGG
Organism: Oidium heveae; assembly: GCA_003957845.1. Lineage (NCBI taxonomy): Eukaryota > Fungi > Ascomycota > Leotiomycetes > Helotiales > Erysiphaceae > Oidium > Oidium heveae. The sequence continues at coordinate 868 of QVIK01001125.1, read as the reverse complement.
GCTGGGCGGTAGCGGGTGTAGTATTCATGATGAAAGGATATGAGTAGAGAGTCGGATATTCCTTACAGTTTAATTATATTTCTTAATGTTATTATCTTTGAAATTATCTTGTTATTAAACTACTTATACCAATTATATACTTACATAGAATGACGCTGCTAGACAACAAAAATATAATTTGCTGACTAATAGCAGGTTTTACTGAACCTCGCTATGCGCTATGGGGATGTTGTCCCACAGTGAGGTTCGCTTAAATCTTAAATCCACCATAAAGCCTAACATACTGTTGAACTAGCAAAAAAAGATCAATCAATGTATCAGAAACAACACAACTACAGTATAACTGGCACTGCCGCTCATTTGACGGAAATGAGCTCTCAACTACCCCGAATTCCCCATTCTGCCCTTTTCTCCCACTCCCCTCCCCTTATCGCACCACCTGATCCACCTCCGTCAACTATAACACCACCTGATCCAACAGCACCTCAAAGGCCTATCATTACGGCTGTTCCTCCCTCGAAACGTGCTTCAAATCAGCATGATGGTAGACTAGGCCAATCTAGTCAAATTAACAACTTGAACATAAATAATGCTTATCTCCCAAAGGAGTTGACTGAAATAATAGCGGCAAGACAACGTCAAGAGCGTGCTTGGCACATTCGTCTTTCAATCTGCGCAAGTATATACAGCAATATTGACAGCACTCTATCAATCTACAAGGAAGTTATTGAAAGAGAAGAGGCTGAGCTCATCAGAAAGTTTCATAGGGAAGCAATCGCCTGCCTAGCTGCTGCAAAAAATGCCCCCAAGCCACCAAAAATACCAATTTCATCAAAACCAAAAAAAATGCAGAACTCAAACAAAACAA
>QVIK01001124.1:0-11028 GCA_003957845.1 Oidium heveae | reverse complement strand
GATTCTCAATTTGGATTCAAAGTTGGCGCAGTCAATATCACGAAGCGTAGTTAAGAAGCATAAGATAATTCTGTTAAATTACAAGTTGCGAAGCTTGGGATCTATATTTGTCTATTGGAGTATTACATTCTCTTAATCTATTGTTAAGTGATAAAGCTTGATATAAATTATTTATTTTATTATTAGATGAAAGATTCTTCTTTATGTACTTAAATTTCTCTTATTAAATTTTGCAAGTTTCAATATCTTATAAAAAAATATACTCTTATTTCATTCGGTGAATTAGAGAGCCATGTTCGAAAAACACACATAAACAGCCTTTCCAATTTAATGCTTCGTAGCCATATAACGCATACAAAACTACCAACCGGCCAAAAATGATAGGTAAATAGGCGAGGAATATCCAAGAAAAAGGGATTCTCATATACACCGGGGCATGTTGCTATACAAACAAAACAACAATGAAATAATAAATGGAAACAAATGATGAATAGAAAACAGAAAATAGAAAACATTAATTAATAATTACATGAAAAACAAATGAAAGCTGAACAATTAAAATTAAAAACGCCAGAAAGTAACGCAATAATACAAAAATATTGAAAGAATGAAACTCAGAAATTATGACTATATACATTAAAAAAAGAACGACAAGCAGAGGTACAAGATAGTACTTGGTCGGGCCTCCTCTGGCTTCAATTACGGCCTTGCAACGATCTCGCCAAGATGCATTCTAATCAGAAATAAATTCATCAGGTACTGCATCCCAGGACTCCTGTATGATCCGACGAAGTTCATCATTTCCTACCCTCCTTGGATCGTAACCCGTGAGAGAGTAATGGTCTTGAATGTATCTCTTCATCTTGGCCCAGACATGCTCAATCAAGTTCAAGTCTGGAGAGTAAGGAGGCCAATCGATTGTTTTAATCTGACGATAACGTAAGTTGTCCTGAGTAAGCCCAGATCGATGGCACGATGCGTTGTCGTGTTGAAACCAGGTGTCCCTTCCTTGTGTTCGCTCGTACTGAACCAGCCTTTGTACTTGCGACAAAATGTACGCATTGTACTTGGCTGAATTCATTGTCCCATACTCCTTTTCTTAAAACGTCCCTAATGCTTTCCTTCCGTTGTGTATGATTCCGTGAAATATCCAAGCTGGAAGTTTCACATACTTAGGAGTCAGGCATTAGGGACGAAATCGGTCAAAAAGTATCCGCACCATGGACCATCGCATAAAGTTCTAAAGCTAATACACTTCGTGTTATTCATTTACATTTAATTGATGTCCATGTTATAATATTTCCTCTTAGTTTGAAATCATTACTATCGTTGTTCGTGTCCTCATTTCCTAGAACTAATATGTGACCAATTTGCGAGCTAAAATCTTTGTTGTTCGCAAACGAAGCGTCAACAAATACAAATAGTATTGCTTTTTTTAGGTCTAGTGGCACATATCGAAGACCACGCTGCTGGTTTTCGAGTTGCTATTTAAGGGGTTTGTTTACAAATTTGACTTCAGTGCTGGTTGGATCTCGATATTGCGCAGCTCGCAAAAGGTCGTACGAAGCCTCTGGCTGGCAAACAGTCGCAATGTATGTTCCTCGAGCACGTTGTTCTAGATATGACTTCTTGTAGTCATTTGAATTAATATCGATAAGTTCAATGCGAATTCCTTGGTCTTTTTGCACTAGAGTGGTTTCATTATCTTTGCATATAATATTACTCACTTTGTCTCCTTCCCATTTGGGTTTGGTTCTACGTGTCAAATGAAGTAGGTATATTTCACGTTTAACATGCATAATAGAATTACGTCATAGTGATGTCAGCAACAACGTATATATATCTTGTAATCCTGATAGAGAAAGATAGAAAATCTTTAGTTCTTAGTTCTAGAAAAGAATCTTCTTTAATTTGAATCTTAACAATAATATTTAAAAGTCTAACAGTTATCAGCCCGGATTGGCTTTCAGATTCACAAGTTTAATTATAGAAAAAAAAAAAAAAAAAAAAAAAAAAAAAAAAAAAAAAAAAAAAAAAAAAAAAAAAAAAAAAAAAAAAAAAAAAAAAAAAAACATAAAAGATGTCAACGAATAGAGTAGTACTGGATGTTACGGGCTAATTTAGCAAGTAACCTTCGCGGCACAACCGGTGATCGGCGAGGCTAGTGATAATCACCCTAACAGGGTATAGGACTTCAAAACTCTAATATTTATGTATATATATAAATATATATATAGCATTCCCTAAACACAACGTTGTCTCTCCTTATAGAGAATTAATATAAACTTCGTATACTTAGTTAGATCTCATTGGTCACTACCTATTCCGTAACACTGAAATCTAAGGTCGATTGGGAGCCATGGGTAGAGTTAATTCAGACGTCAAAAAATGAAAACGATGTCTGGAAATTTGTTAATCCAATGGATAAGAAAGAAAACCTTGCTATACTCGCAGAACCTAAGAAACCTACTTACTCAGACGTAAAAGCATCTACTGAACAAAACACCTCTATAGCATACTCATCCTTGTCACCAAATGAGAAAGAAGAATTTCGTCAACTCATAGAAGATTATAATACTGAGAAGAAACAATACAGAGAACAACAATTAGCATTAGGAAGGCTAAGAATAAAGATTCAAGAATCAGTTGATGTAGCTTATCTACCATACATCTACAAATGTGAAACAGTTCATGATATGCTTGTGAAATTATTAGATCGGTTTGCTCCGACTGATAATATTCGAAGGCAGGAAGTGTTGTCAGATTGGAATAGCTTGAGATTCAATGAAGTTTCCAAGGAAGATTTTGATGATTGGATACAGAAATGGGAAGTAAAATTCCATCAGATGAAAGAACTTAATCTACCAGATGTTGAAGGTACTCGACCGGTAGAGGACTTTCTAAATGTTGCTAGTTCTATCGACTATCAGTTTACTAATACATGGGTGCTAAGACTTGCAATGGGGGAAGATATCTTTTTAACTGATCTATTAAGAATTTTTAGAAACTACCGTCGTAGCTCGGCCAATATGCTCAAGACCCAACCAAAGAGAGGGGCTTTTGGAGCAACGTTGAATGGTTTAGGAATAAACGATCAGACATTAAAAGTATTGCCTAACAGCAATCAATTGAATTATATCGAGAAATTACCTAAATGCCCATGTGGATTCAACCAAAAAAAGTCCGGCATAAAGCACTCCTATTATTTAATTCCTGTAGCAAGGTATGAAGGAGTTAAAATAGATCCTGAAAAATTGAAGAAAGTAGAAAACAAAATGTCAACAGATCAAAGTTTTAAGATATTAGTTGAGAAATGGAGAGCAGAATACAAACCAGCATCTAGATATCGGAAAAATGCGTCGGATCCTCGACCAGCCTCTCCACAAGCAATTGCTATAACAACTATCGGAACTTTGGGATCATTTGGAGCAAGAACTATACTCAAAGTTTCTAATGCTTCATTAGTATACGATTTAAAAAATTCATTCATTTATGACTCTGGATCAACAATTCATGTATTTAATGATCGAAGTAGGTTTCTGGAATTTAATCAGAATCAAGACATAGATAATATGTTATTTGCTGGTGATAATGTTGTGCAAATTTCCGGGTGGGAACAGTCAAAGTACAACTGAAGTCCAAAGACAAACAGTTGGGCGAGTTTTGACTTTGATAAATGTCGCCTACGTACCAATAGTTCATACAAATTGTCAGAAGCGGCATATAGACGGCGGGGCAAGAAGCAAGGAGTGACAAGCTAAGGGTTGCCATCCTACATGATACACGAGATAGATGCATCACCACTTGACCAAAAGGCCAGACCAGAATCATAGAACACTATGATATGGTGAATCTCCACATATATTTTATACAAGATAAGGCAATCCTGACATTACCCCTCCTATAATATATATGTGCCCAACCTCCGTAAGCTAAACCCATAGTTGCTTGGTGAGCAATCGAAAGTTGCGACAGCAAGCCCCACACGGGCTTATCAACTACACATTAATTCAAATCGTTGTCACAGCACAACTTCAATCATTAGCACCCCTATGAATACCACACTCAATGCTTCGTCCATATCCCTAGGCTCCTCGTTGACCGAGGAGCTGGCCAGAGTCTAGTATGTACAAATATATCTGTTCTAAGGATCAAACACAATACGGTTACATGCAAAGTAAAATAGTGCGTTCACGGTACCAGTCGCGTCACGACATATCTCTGATGGTCTCGCGTGTAGTATCTCAGCCTTATCTCGGCCTTTCCACACAGTCACTATCAGAAGATCATCAGTTGCCTGCCGTGCGCTATTTCAACCCAGAAAATATCTGGGTATTTACAAAAATAGGCTTCAGTCCTGTAACATGCGTCACGAGTTTGTGTTCCGATGCCTCCTACGGTCATCATCGTTGGCATAGGAAAAAATTTCAATACCGGACACTGTTGCCGAAGAAAAATCTTTGTCGATTAATGAAAATTGTGCAACCTGTGTCTAAAAATACTCAAGTAGGGACATTCGCAGGACTAGGAAGAATTATTTGCGAGTTGCGTGTAGTGACAGCCTTGGAATCCCTGCCTGAGAGGAGAAGAATGAGAAGGAGCGCTGGATTTGACGCATAGTAAAGGATTGTTAAGGGTTTTTGAGGTTGAGATTTTTATAGTGAGTGGTAAAAACTTATTTTTGCTGCCCCTCTATGTTAGAAGGTCTAGTATGGGCTAAGTGAATGTGATTATGCAATTTATTTTTTGAGTTGAAGGAGCCTGTGCAGATTGTGCACTTGTTTTGAACATCCAGTTCATTTTCAGAAACAGTTTGTTTTTTTTTTTTTAGCTCGGATCTAGTAAAGGAGTTGATATGTATATTTTCTAGATGATATGAGCTTGACTGGTCAAACCATCCCAATTGGATAAAGTTTTGGTCCTGTGTATTCTCATCTATATCACAATGAATTTCCATTTCTTCAAAAAGAATTTCATCAGTAACATGCAATTCCATGTTTTGGATTCCAGACTCGGTGGAGTTTTGTGGGGTTTCATGCTTTGTATTAAAGGCTCGGGCTTTGCCACAAATTTGATTCTTTTTATATTCATCGAATTGCTTATTTAGTGTATGAAGTTCTTTTTTCTGAATAGATTTGTCTTTGTTTAAATTATCTTGAGGATAGGCTGATGATACACATTTATGTCATACAAGATATGGCAATCCTGACAAGTGATCCAATTTATATTTTGACCTTGTTCTTCAGATAACATTAGGCAAAAAATTATTCTTTCAGTTTCTAACTTATTGATTGCATGCGCAATTTTAATTGCTTTATCAAGAATACTCAAACCCGAATCATTCATGAAATTGAATTTCTTGATGTAGTGTAGCAAGAAAGAAGCACTCTGAGCTTCTTAAGACATTGAGCATTTATTATACTGTCCTATTTCCCAGGTGCAATGAAGTTGGTGCTATGATAAAATAAGGTATTACTACCAACTTTGGCCCTCAAGGGCCCTAAATGTCTATTTCTTATTTTTTCTCTAAAAGTGTCTCTTAATTGATTGTCAACTTTCTCTATATTTGCCTTGTAGAAAGGGTCCAACTAACGAGCCATCGAGGAGGGCCCCCTAACTAGATTACGATCGAAGATCTCACTAGCCTTAACTTGCTAACTGTATAGTACAAGACTAGTTAATTCACATAACACTGCTCGTGACCATATCCTTGGTGTAAGATGAGATAGTGCAGATCTAGGTTTGTTCGACCCTTACAAGTAATTTATAATAATGTTTCAATTTTTTTTTTTTTTTTTACCCCTGTAAGTTAATAACGAAAGTTTCAAAACACTTACCCTTTTAGACCAAATCTATAATAAATGGTTCTTTTATCAAATTGGACGTATCTACTGTTTACTTTTTTTTTCTCCGCTAATACAGGTGGCTAATCTTTATGGGCATTAGAATAAAAAAATCAAGAAAATTGATAGCATTTATTGGACTTTTACCCTTGATGTTTAAAACTTCATATCTCTCCTTTGCCAAGTAAAAAAGGATCTAAATCTTGAGTCAAAAGTATAGCAAAGATGGAAAAATACAAACTTAATAATAAGTTTAATACAATATCTTCCTTCATAAGCAACCCCAAATAATATAGTTATAGCTATTTTTAAGGTAATTTTCTGTGTCTTCGCGTTATCTAGCTTTATGAATCTTAATGCCAGCAACAAATTTTTGAAATATATTTTGGCCAAAAAAAAAATATCATTTTCACAAATCCGGTTAACGATAGTTGAAAAAATAGTGATGAGACTCTTTGAAATTTTCTTAATCTTGGAAATTCAACTCATCCACATTTTTGCATCTCCTCTGAGCCCGCCAAAGTTGCCGTCAGAAGCTAAGCAAGACCTGAAAGGTTATGAGTGTGGCGACGTTTTTTTCACTGATGCTGTGGTCAAGGATGCTCTATTGATAGGTTTAAATTCACTAGATCAAGGGTATGACTTTCCTGAATTATACCGAGATCAACTTTACAGTGAATCAAAATTGGAAGAATACTTCCTTTATCCAATTAAAAAGGGGCAGCAGCTCATGCCGCATGTCAAATGTGATTCTCAAACGAGCCATTCAAATATATTGCGCTTACAATTGCAATAGACACAAACACTGTTTTTCGTGTTGTATTTAAAAGAAATAGCAATGAAGAAGTAGATGTGGTTGCTAAAGTTACATCCGGTGATTACACCAGATGTATCCGGAGAGATGGTACGCAGATAGGGTCGTCATACTCGATTCCAGAAAATGCAAATGGTTTTCTTTGCGCTCATAAATTTCTCGGCGACTTGATGATTCGTGATAGTCTAGCCATAGCCCGGACTAATATTAAAAGAAAATCCAGATATCCTTCCCTCTACGTTGGAACACTGTATTCACGACATAGTGGGCATCTGATATGGCCCATCTTAAGGGAAAACACCTTGTATAAACATGGAGATGGTAATTATCTTGCTCCTTTTACTATCCGAGGTAGAAATAAACACTGAATTCAAGTTTAGCAAAAATTGGACCATACTTCTTGATTCTAAATAATCAAAAGCAGTTAGTTGACGTTGCGATTAAAGGATATAGCAACAACTTTCTGAGATGTATAAGGTCAAGAAAGCCCCCCAAAGCACCAGCATCTGACCCGTATAGCAAGCTGTTCGTGCCACCTCCAAAAGCAGGATATCTTTGCGGTAAATTTTTTTTTGATCTTGAAATTCTTAAAGAAAATGCAGAAATAATCAAAAGGAAAGCCGGCAATGTAGTGAAAAGCAAATATCTACAGGAATATTCCGGGCCGCCTTTCCACCAGCGATGTTTGATCTACCCAATATTGCAAGGTGGAAGTCTATTCACGCTTGGTATACAGTCACTCACCTTTACTAGCAATTCCACAAATAAGGATATTAAATTAATCATACGATAGGCGCTAAAGGACCATACCGTTTGATTCTCAAACCAAATTATGATGTAATGAGTGTCGCAATGTTTGCCAAAGGTAAATATAAGACATGTGAAAGAAATATGATAAAAGCAAACAAAAACCATGACCCTAGCGATTACCAATGTTTTGAGCAACGCATCAGCCATCAGCAGCTTGTAGCAGCAGCGGAAGAAGCTTGCGAGAAGATGACTGTTGTGACAAATAACCTATACCCAGCGAGGCTTAGTAGGACTGCATTCAAGTTAGATAAACCCTATTTCACTTATCCAGTCTTTCAGAGAGGTGTTTTTGGGGAATACAATTACTGTAAGTTACTATTTTGATGGTTAGATCTATTGCTGATATAAGCTCTCGCGAACAATAGATCCTGGACCACATCGTGTTGTGATAAATACGAGCTGTGAGGTTGTTGGGGCAATCACCACGCTTAGAATAAAGTACAAAGATAGAGACCAAAATAGTAAGATTCTAAAGAAGTTGGTGAGATGCCACAGATTAGACGACGGTCCAGTTCCCGCCGACTTTTTTGGTCCCAATGCTGAGACTGTGTTCGAACATTAATATGAGATACCTGTGAGAGGTTATATCCGAATAGCTCAAGATATAGATTCAATGTATGTAAATTAAATAACTAAGAAGTGCGTGATCTCTATGTACATGATGAACGAGACTATATATAGTTCTGTAAATACCCCTTTCTCTCTTTTCAACGACATCTAAAATCAGTCTTTTCAATCTTAACTCCTGCTACAATCATAGTAACTAAGGAGCTTGCATAAGGAGCTTCCATAGGGCTTACATAAGGGGCTTGCTTAGTAGCATGCATAGAGGATCACATAGGGAAGCGATATTCCAATGTGGCATCGTAACCGTTCATAAGCGAGGGCTTATTAAGCCAGAGCCAGGATTAGGGTTTGAACCCTCACAATACCCGTCCCCATGAAGTAATGGAAGACTGATGGAGTATCAGAGCTTCTCGAGAACTTTCTCTCTCGTAATCAGCGATGTATCATCAGATTGCGTCGCCAAATTACAGAAATAATAGCTGCACAGTGATCCCATGTAAAGTTTCCAGCTTAGTAGACTCACCTATATCAAGGACGACCTCAAAAGGTACAATTTCTTCTATAAGCTTGGATTAACTCTAAAAGGTCTTTCCAAACTCTTGTGTTGCCGGTCAATTTGATTTTCCGCATTTTTTACATGTTTTATAACATTAGCAGCCTAAATTTTACTAAGCCCTTGATATTTTTTCATTGATCATTTTTAAATTTTATAGTTCTATTACTAAGATAACAATTTGAACATTGATGCTTTGGCTCAACGTCTGCGATGAAGATCTAGATTTCGTACATGTTTCTATTTCTGTTCCTGTTCTTGTTCCTGTTCCTGTTCTTGTTCCTGTTCCTGTTCTTATTAATACTATCTTCCGTGTTCGAATTGCTATTCTAGCTCATAATATTTTGAAGCACTAATCATAGTCAATTACGTCACTAAAGTGTTTGTAAACAATCGTAACGCAATTGCGTGTAGAAACTCAGTTCAATTCTAGTTTTTTTGATGATCTTTATAATGCTGAATTTTCGGGGCCTTTATGCCTGAAGAATTTGTTAGATCTCGGAAGGTCTCAGCGTTGTTACTCTTTCATTTATGAATGTTTTCCAAACCCGAAACAGTTATTTTTTCGTATATACATTTAGTTGTCGCAAACCTCGAACAAACCAATTCTCACTGCAACCCTCGTTAAAAACCAACGTACATTTTATGTACTGTCTTGGAAAAGAGTGGTTGCTAATTGGCTATGTTACAATATATCAAACAAAAACACCTTTTCCACAAATAGAATGCATTAATGCATTACATTTCCTTGATACTAATATTGGGGCACACGATACACCTTTGTGTATCCATGTTTATTATCATGGCTACTCCATATGCTGTGTAATAATAGATCATATCCTACATCTTAGTAGAATATTCCAACACATTTACTATATCTCCAAACTCGGTATAGTCTGGTTGGTTCTCATCGTCATCCATAAAGATCGTGCGTAATAACGCATCTGCTGTCACATTCTTCGATCCTGGAATCCAAACTATTTCAATGTTCAAAAACCTTAGTTCACTGGCCCACCTTGCATAGATTCCTTCAAGACGAGAGGATTGTAGGAAGTAGGTCAATGGATTGTGATCTGTGAAAATAGTTCCTTGAAGTGGTGATCTGAACATGTAGTCATATTTCCTACAGAATTCCACTATCGCACATAATTCCTTTTTATAAGTCCCATAATTCTTCTGAGTTTTGTAAAAGTGAAAGCGTCATATAGTATAAGAACTTCCATAGATTTTCCACTAATTTTCCGAAACTGGGTTATAACACAGCCAGCACCATTTTTGCTGGCGTTGGAATATAGAATTGTGGGATCTCTGAAGTTCCAACCATGCATTTCAACTGCTTGAGAGCATTTTTCTTGCAAGAGCTAGAAAGAAATTTGTTCAGCTTCTTTCCACTGCCACTCTACGTTACCCGTGAGCCTCGATAGTGGGAGTAAAATTTCGCAGAAATTTTTGACCCAACGATGCGTCATATTGATCGCTCCCAAGAATGAACGGACATCAGTTGCATTAGATGGAGTAGGCCATATCTTGATCTTATCTCGCCGCTCTGGTGTTACACAAACAATCCCTCCCTTCTTATGTAAGGTTCCTAGGGCAACGATTTCATCCATAAAAAGTTCCATTTTTTTAAATGAGAGCTAAAGTTTTGCCCACTCGAGACGTGGGAATAACTCATTGGCCATAAAACTGTAAGCGTCTTGAAAGTTCGAAAACCCTGAAAACANCTAGGGCAACGATTTCATCCATAAAAAGTTCCATTTTTTTAAATGAGAGCTTAAGTTTTGCCCATTCGAGACGTGGGAATAACTCATTGGCCATAAAACTGTAAGCGTCTTGAAAGTTCGAAAACCCTGAAAACATATCATCAATGTAAAACGAGACTTTAGGGAGACTCAGATCATCCTCTGCCACGAGAAGAGATTTCATACCCGGGAAACCATCTTTCCCTGCCGGAATATCTCCTAATACGATATACATCAGTTCAGTAAACGAAAATCCCGCACTCATAGAGCCCTGTGGCATGCGTGTAGGCTGGACTTGACCAATTCCCGAAATTGTAAAGGCGAAAAAATGTCTATCCTCAGGATGCACAAGTATGTTCCAGTATCCATGTTTTACATCAAACTTGAGGAAAAATTGGTGCGATGGATCTGATACATGATCATGTACTTTAGCCATCAACTCCAGATAGCATCCAGGCATATCCTCCTTAACATTTTGGTAATTAAATGTGATTCTAGGCTCATCCCATGGACCTGGATTCTCGCTTTTGTCAACTATTATTGCTTGGGCGTTCCAGTCCGACAGTTCGCCATTCGCTGACATAGTTCTTTCATACATACCACATGCTAGTGTTACGGCTAGTTAGCCGATAAATCCCTGTAGCCTACGCTTTACAGCGCAGGCTGAGCTAATTCCTTTATCACGTGGCTCTCGGTTAT